>JACEFZ010018289.1:0-131420 GCA_014155875.1 Cepaea nemoralis | reverse complement strand
GTGTTGACTCCCTTCCGTGCCAAGACTGTCAATAATCTTTTCGCGCTGTCTTCCTCTATCTCTCTTTTCGCAGATCTTTCGGTTGTCACAACATATTCTAGTTTTTGTCTTCTCATAACGTGGCCATAAAACTTCTGTTTCTTATGTTTGTGATAAGTTGTCTTTGCGACTCGGCTTCCCTTAAAGCGTCCTGATTGCTCTTTTGGCTGTCCAATATATTTTCAACATTCTTCTATAAAATAACATCTCCAAGGACTTACAAGGAATGGTTTCGCCTGTTTACTAATTGTCCAGGACTAGAAGCCGTATGTTAAAACTGGTTCTATATAACATTCAGGAACTCTTTTTCTTACTTTCTAGGACATTGACTTATTTCACAAAACGTTCTTCAATTGGTAGAATCGCAGGTTTTGCTTCTCCTATTCTGCTCTTTATCTCAGTGATGCATTTTCAATCTTCTTCTTCTTCTTTGCGTTCATCCGGAGTGTTTTTTCAGATGCGATTGCGGTGTGTCTCGTTATGCGCCCTTGGGTCGAAACCCGTAGGCCAACACACCCGGCTTTAGCGTGCTTTTTTGACCAGGTAGCATTCCTGGGAGACTCTCACTTTAGCGGTACTGTCCACAACCCAGCTGGCCAAGTTGGAACGGTCGAAGACTTAACGGTCATCCCTCAAAGGAAGGCAGGGACAGCCCATGGCATTTTCCGCCATCCAGGGTGGCTTCCATAATTGCAGGGCCGACACATAGCGCCCTGGTACTGGGCTCACCGAGGGAATCGTCACGTCCTGCTCATGGCTGCTTTAATTCCTCACTTCAATATATTGGGCATTTCGTTCGCCCCGGGCCGTTCCCACACAAACCAGACTGGTCTGCAGTCGGTATCCACTCAGCGAGTTTCGATTCGGGCATTTGCTTGTCATTGTGCCCTTCAGAGCTATTCCAGTCACGACGGACATTCGGAAAACTACCTAGTCAAAGCTGTTCCGAACAAGAGCGGCATTCGGAAACTAGGTAGTCAGAGCTGTTCCTAGCACGAGAGACATTCGGACGAGACATTTCACTCGGACGTAAATGCGTAGTGCCAATTTTTATTTTGCCACTCGTAGGACGGCACTTCCGGCTTCGGCGGGCATTTTTTATGAGGTTAGCCTTCCTCGGGTTTCGAGGCACGTTAGACTTATTTTTGTGATGTCGCCAACATCTCAGCTGGTCAAGATAGAACGGTCAACGACATCACGGTCAGCCCTAAGGGAAGGCAGGGGCAGACCATGGGCATTCCCTCACTATCCAAGGAGGCTTCCATAATTGCAGAGCCGGCACATATTGCTCTGAGACTGGGCTCATCCGAGGAGTTGCCACGTCCTGCTCATGGCTGCTTTAATTTCTCACTTCCATGTGTTGGGCATCTCGCTTGCCACTGGTCGCTCAAGCACACACCAGGACGGTCAGTCTGCGGGCGACATCCACTCGGTAAGCTTTTGCTTTTGACTTCGGACCACGCAATGGATTCGCTAGCCGTGCGTTCCATTTCGTGTTATTGAGACGTTTTTCCACTTTTGTCTACACTCTCTATGAGTTCGATACAGACAGTTTCATTCGACTAGGGCATTTTCTACCTTTTAGTACTCGCTCACGAGGTAGGCTACATGTGCTGCCGGCTCAGCACCTTACCCCCGTGAAGCAGTGAACGAGAAAACGGCCAGGCCCTCTCATCCGGGGATCCCTCATATCCCCCAGCTGAGAGCCTTCGAATAAGTATCAGAACTGGGCATGTGGCGTGCTCAGTATCTCACCTCTATTTTTCGGTAGGTGGGTAACGGCCCGGCTCTCACATCCGAGGCGTTCAGCCTCAACCCTCGACAGAGAGCCATATAGAATGTCTCCGAACCAAGAACTTCTGCCTTCGTGCGCCTGATTTAAACTTTTGACTGCTATCCTCAGTCTACCTGCAGAGCAGCAGGTTGTGTCTCTCTTAGTCTGGCCCCTATCCCATAAGCTGTCCGATATGTAGTTTTCATCCATCGACAAGCACATGGGGTCAATGGGACACGCAAGCTCCCCCACCACGGCAAGGCGGAGACACATCGGGGGAGCATTTTCAATCTGATGTTATTCATGCGACTGGTTATCTGAATTTCTGCACTTGTCCCAAAATAACGCCCTGTACTTTAATTGTACATATTCACTCAATCTTTTTCTTTGATATCACTATGACTTCTGTCTTTCTATTATTCAAACTAAGGCCCATGGTTTCACTCTCAGTCATTCATTCATTCAGTAGCATGTCCTTTGCAGAACCTCACTTCCATAACAACTTTCCGGAAAACCTCTCGATCATAAGCAAGATGTCCCGCGTCTGATAACACCCATCTGGAGATCATCCGCCACATCATGCACCCATCTTCTTTTTGGCCTGCCTCTTCCTCTCTTCCCAGGCATATACCCTTCCATTATTGTTCTCTCCTAACTTTCATTTCACTCTACACAACCATTATATCTACAATTGCATGTAGATCGTTCTGCCTTGTTGTTGTTATTAAGACGGTGTCGACAGCATTAGTTAGTCTTTCCTCTTGAGCCCAAGGCGGCGCATAGGGCAGAAGCCATGCTCTCCATGCCTGGCGGTTCGCTGCTACCTGTTGTAGATCCTGGATGTTCACTTGGCCGTTGAATGAGCCCTCTCTGATGATGGTTCTACGCAGGGTCTCTCTTGGTCTTCCCCGTTTTCTTTTCCCTACCGGTGTTCATATGAGGGCTTGGTAGGGGAGTCGTAGTCTTGTCCATTCTGAGTACATGGCCACTGTAGTTCCAGCGGCGCTTTCTTATAAAATTGGATACAATATATTGCTTAGTCTCTTGTCTTATTAGCGTATTGGTTCTAAAATCTGTCCAGTGGAAGTTTAGAATTCTTCTAAGAATTTTGTCTCACAGTTGTCGTATTTTTTATCGTCCAACGATTTCCAACGTTCACATCCATACGTTAGTACTGGAATCACACACGAGTTGAAGATTTTAAGTTTCGTATGTTTGCTGAGTGTCTTTGACTTCCAGATGTTTGACAGTTTATTGAAGGCACCAGATGCCAGTGCGATTCTAGATAATATTTCTGGTGTTGAGTCCCCTGTAGATGTCATTTTGCTTCCTAGGTATGTGAAGCTGTTGACTTTTTCAAGAACATGGTTGTTGAATTTGATGTCGTCTGAACTGTTGGTAAGATCAATAGTTTTTTGTGTTTTTGTTTTGGTGTTGTTAATTTGGAGACCAATTTGTCCTGAAACATTTTGGAGATGGTTTATTTTCTCTTGCGCATCTGGGTGTGTTGAACTCAAAAGCACCATGTCGTCGGCAAAGTCCAGGTCCAGGAATTTTGTCAACTCTATCCATCCATCCATCATGTGCCATGCCGGTAAGCGTGGGCGGTCATGTTCTGCCATCTCACTCGATCACCAGAGTCGTGGATCAGCTCCGTGTTTCTGTCTCGACCATGCCACAAGGCCAAGCCATCCAGGTACTTGCTTCTAGGTCTTCCCCTTGGTCTGTTCCCCTCGATCTTACCAGTTGTCACCAAATTCTCCAATCCACTTCTTCTCATAACATGCCCAAAAAATTTTGACTGTCTACGTCTAATTTCTCTAATCAATTTACGATCTTCATTTGTTTCTTGAAGGACTTGTTCATTGGTCTTTCTGGCTGTCCATGGTATTCTTTGCATTTTCCTCAGAAACCACATCTCTACAGCCATCAGATGTTTTTCAGCCTGACTGCTCATTGTCCACGCTTCACATCCATACAAAAGTACAGGTTCAATGTAGCATCTCAACACTCTTTTTCTCGTTTCAATTGACATCTTTTTATTGGTCAATATGTTTTTCATCTTGCTAAAGGCTATTTTTGCCATGGCGATTCTTGTTCTAATCTCTTCAATGCATCTCCCATCAGATGTTATTACTGTTCCGAGATGGATACCCATCTGTCAACTCTATGGATACCCATATTTGTGTTGTTTGTGCAATTGCGCATGACCCAATCGATAGCTATTCCAAAGGGCATCGGTGATAAGACACAGCCCTGTTTCACTCCTGTTTCTACTGCGAACCAGTCAGAGTTGCCTGATTCTGGTCTTATGCAGCAACGTGTCTCTTTGTAGAAGGATTTTATGACGTTGGTATATTTGGTAGGGAAACCATAGATGTTAAGTAGATTCCAAAGTGAACGATGGTATTACACTGTCGACGGCTTTTTGAAAGTCGACAAAGCTGGTGATTAATTTCGACTGGACTTCTACGGAGTCTTCAATGATTATTCTGAGGGTGAAGATGTGGTCTATGCATGACCGTTTTGGTATGAAACCTGCTTGTTCTTCTCTGAGCCTTTCATCTATAGACTTTTTTAATCTGTCAAGTAACATGCTACAAAAAAATGTTTTCCTGGTACTGACAGTAGGGTGATACCATGCCAGTTATTGCAATCAGACATATCGCCTGTTTTAGGCAGTTTGAAAATTATACCATCCTTCCACTGTTGTGGTGGAGATTCGTTTTGCCAGATTTCATTGATCAGCTGTAGTGTCACAAGATGCTGGAGACTGGAGGTCATCGACCGGATGAGTAAGGACAGTGACAGTTGCTGGGAAAGTTATTGACCTTTGGATCAGGACAACAAGCGAGCACTTCGGTCTTGAGGTGAATACAAGTCATTGACTCCAATATCAAAAGAGATATCGCGTGTTTGTTGGAGGACGGACGACGGAAAAACGGCGATTTCAAAACCTTTGAACACGGATAACTCGCGATAAAGTATTTCACTAACCTTTGAAGTGGGAAACAGAGATTCTCGATCACGCCGTATCACAACCTTTTGTAGTAACGGAGACGAATATCTGTGGTCGGAAGAAACGAGTAGATAATCATTGATGTCCCTAAATGACCGTGCATCAAAGGAGAAATTCGGTTGTTATTTAAAAAAGATGAAGAGGACAGGGGGAGAAATTAGTGGAATAGGCCAGGATAGTCGCAAAGAGCCAGAGTATTAATAGTCTGTATGACATCTCACTGATGTTGGACAACAGGATGTCTTCATCCGACATACAGGACTTCTCGTTGGAGCTCAAGCCAACGAACACAAGCAAGCAAGCAAGCAATAGTCTGGATATTCTAGGTTAATTTAGTGTGCTACCTAACTATTCCATCTCGCGGGCGGGTTTTATCTATTCGTCCTTATTAAGAAGAGAAATTACTATATCCCGAGTTTCTTAGAGGCAATGGGGCATTTGTGCTTATGTGCTTTTGTGTTTCAGTTCATGGACTACAATAAATAGTATAAGGTAATAGAGCTTTAGCTTAGTAATCTAGCATAGTGAACTGGCGTGTGTAACCGTAATATTGAGTGTCGGCCGAAATTAGCTAAGAAGTAACTTAGTGGATTGAGTAAAGTATCAGTGCACTCGATAGAATAAGTACTGTGATAGTATAAGGATGGGTCTATGAGAGGAGATTCTGGTATAGATGGTTACTGGGATTTCTGAGCTTTCCTATGATATTTCCTTCTTTTACCTGGTCTTAAGTTATGTGTATAACTCCTATGTCTTATGTCAGAGGTCAGTTCTCTGAATCTATAGAAGTAATAACTGATAACGGCCATAAGCCTACTCTCACTTCTAATGAGTTTGAGTTAGGTTGATAGCACCTGATATTGTCTTTTCGACAGGTTCCCATGAACAAAGAAATAGCAACACTCCTGAAAAGAAAGAATGGTACAGTGATAAATATCGGCCAGATTGAAGTCTGATATCATACATACAGGTCAGCATGTTCTAGAATTTACGGATACCTATAAGGCATTCTGACTAAGAGACTTACAGAAGAGTAAAGTCAACTCCACATAGAACGGATTAGCAATATGGTTCACAGGACCATAAGATAAATACAAAGAAACTGTAATACCATAACTTTTCCTATGAGGAATAGAACATTCTTGGACTTTCATACAAACAGTGTGTCAGTGGAATATATACGCAGGGTTTGTGATTAGTCCTACATCCATAGACACTAATTCATTAACTATATCGGATGTGTAAACATTCCCTGGATTTTAAGAAAAACATTCATAATATTGGATATTTCACCAGGAAAGACATTATCTACTAAAAATACGCAGTGGTGAACAATCTGTTTAATTCTAACGTTGTCAAGGATATTGTGAATTCATCAACATCGTTCAGAGAGACACTATACTTGGTGAGCGTAAACAAGATCTGTGTTGTGGTGACATTATCTGGCCGTTGTGTGATGAGCACAGTGAGATGAATCTTGGACTGTCAATCTTATCTCACCTACACGATAGAACACACCAACAACGTCTTTACATACACTCTATACACACCCATGACACTTTTTATTCAATAAATATGTTAGTATTTATTGGAGGACAATGTTGTGTGGGTATGTTCTGAAGGAAAGTGAAGAGGGATATGGAATAGCAATACTAGAGAGAGAGATAGTGAATAGAAGATTGGAACGGGGGGTGTGTAGACAAAGGTCTGGCAATAGACCCAACATTGGGAAAAGGGAAGTTGAAGTGTGCTTGTTGATTCTACTTACCCCCCCCCCCCCCCCCAGAGACGACAAGCGACATGTAGCAGACGTTGTAGGGTATTCTCATCTGCTGCTTTGAGCATTTCTCCTGAGATGTCGTATTCACCAACAGCTTTGTTGTTCTTCAATTTTTTTTATGGCTGCTTTAATCTCTTCCATGGTGAATGACTCAGAGGAGACAACTAGTGGGGGAATTGCGATTTCTCCATCCAGGTAGGGAACAATGTCAGGCTGCGGTCTATTTAATATTTCTTTGAAATGTTCTGTCCATCGTTGCTTTTGATGTTCATCGGATAACAGTAGTTTACCTTGTTTGTCTTTAATTGGTATGTTTGATGTAGGTCAGTGATTGCATAGTTGTTTCGTTATATAGAATACGACTTTGGTGTTTCCAGTTTTGGGAGCTGATTCGGAGTCGGGGGCCAGGCTGTGTGTAAGTACTGTTTATCTTTTCGTGCGCTTGATTTCACCTCTTTATCCAACATGGAGTATTTTTGCTTATGGGTTTCATATAAAGATGCGTCTTTTGTAGAAAGAAGTGTTAGTTCTAGAGACCATCATTCGTGGAAGAGAGTGGGTTGAAGTTCCGGAAGACATGACGGACTGGCACAATGTAATAATAACACTGGGTCGTGGGTGCAGAGAAGGGGCAGCGGGCCGCACTGAGTTTGAAGCTGATCCAGAGTAACACACATCAAGGTGACATAGTGATCTACGCCGATGGGTCAGTAGTGAGAGACATAGTGGTTGGGGCTTTATTGCAAAGGCTAATGGACGAGTCTTGAAAAAGGAGAGTCTGGCATATGAGACTACGACCTCCAGTATGAGCATGGAGGTGGAGGTAGTAACAGCGGCATTCCGTTGGCTAGAGTAGACTACTGCAACACACGTTGTATTCATTACGGATTCAAAGAGTATGCTTAGAATGTAGAGAAAGGTATGTTTCGTGTGGAATGGTTCTTGTCGCTTCAGAGGTCACAGATTATGAGAATTGTATGAACATTTTGTCCTGGCCATGCGAGGGTGCGGGGGAATGAACAGGCTGATAGGCTAGCAGGGAATGCACCTCTTAGTGGCAGATTGTCTATGGACAAGGGGAGGGGGTGGTGGTTAGCTTGTGGGACCAGGTGGAAAAAGCGGAGGAACAGACTGAGAATCCATATGTAGAAAGAATGAGATTGCGGGAGATCGGCAGGGGTTCTGGAATAATCTCAAATCTGAGAGGGTAGACCAGGAGAACGTTTAATCAGATAGCGGTGGGAACGATTAGCAGTGTGATTCTTCGCTGGCCGTTGAATGAGGGGGCGGAGCACGTATGGATATGTCCTGAGTGCAGTGATGTCGGTTCTTAACTCAACTTAACTCAACTCAAGAAGTGTTAGTTTTGCTTATTTTCTTTCTTGAATCTTGGTCCAGATGTTATCGCTTAGCCACTTCTTCTTCTGTCTTTGTACGTAGCCGACTGTGTTTGTTGCAGCATTTAGCAAGGTATTTTTAAGGAAGTTCCAATTTTCTTCAATGTTATTTTTAGTATTCGCATTGCTCGTTATACTTTCTTTGTTAGCGTAGATGTTTTGTACCTCTGAATTGAATGCGAGTTGTTCTTTTGACAGTAGGGACTGCAAGTTTATTTTTTTTTAAATTCTGGGTGTTTTGTGCAGTCTAAAGCTTTATTTTTAGCTTGGCTATGCAGAGACTGTGATCGCTACCAACATTTGCTCCTCTGTAAGCTCTGACGTCTTGTACTGATGAACGGAATTTGGCACTAATGCAAAAATGGTCTATCTGATTTTTTTCGGGCGAGTTCCATGTGAGTTTGTGTATATTTTTGTGCGGAAATAAATAGTTTGCTGTTAGCAGATTTGCTATTTCACAGGATTATAGCAGTCTCTCTCCGTTTTGGTTCATGTCCCCTAGGCCGTTGTAGCATGATGGAACAGAATCCCCATTTCCAGTCCGACACATTTCATAAGGATACTTTAAGTCTTAACGGGGACCATCCCAAATATAAGGGCTATTCTTAGATCGTATGTTCTAGAACGAGTTGGGGGAGGGCAGAGGTATGCGCTTGGTTTTCATTGGCTAATCAGTAATGAGCCCACGCTATTCCTGGGCCATATTTTAAAATCTCATTAGTTGAGCGGGGATTTCACCGGGAGCGGTCGCTAGTGTGATGTGATGACCCAACAATGCCCTTAAAGATCTGATAATATATTGTTCTCTGGACAACAGAGAACAGAGGATGGAGGAGAGGCCTCCATATATCATCTGGGACAACTAAACAGAAGTCCTAGATCCAGATGTGACTCCCTATCAAAATGTGGGAATATCAATAAGAGATTTCTCTCAGCTCAACAGCTGAATGCATAAATGGGAGCATAGCACAATCTGAAGCACTATAATAGTGGTGAACTGGACAGTGATCTTTGATTCAATGAAATGTCCACTGAGAACAACATCAAGGAACATTCAGAGTCAACTGGTGTAGTAACTTGGAGTGTTTGTTTATCTAAGACTCAACTTAGAAAATATCCAGCATGGTACTCACACAGTGATTGAAGAATGTGACTTGAAGTGTAGGTGAGATTGGACTGACTGAGGGGCTGCAGTATATTGGATTTTGTTCCTATCTCTGGGTTTCTTCAGCAAGTCATGTTCTGCATGTACCGAGTATACATCTCCCAATGTCAGGAGAGTGTTATCCTCAACTTTTGAAGTATCCCAGTATCAGCATTTACAGACAGTCTGGTCAACGGTGAGATGCAGTACCATATCATCCTACCAAATCTTGTCTTCAAGGGGAATGAATCTGCCATGAAGCTTATTCTGGGAAAGCTGCTAACTGGAGCTAGTCCAACATCCATGCTGATGATAAAAGGATTCAACAGACCCAGAACAGTAGTTTCTTCCTTGAGTTGCCCATGGATAGGATTTCCTAAATTCCCAAGAGACAGGAAATGATGATATAGACTGATACTGTAACGGAATGGTGTAGTGGTGATTAGAGAGGAGAGGCGGAGGAGAGTTATTAGCTGGAGGAGTGTGTAGGAGTGTTGTATCATGTTTATCTGCATGCATGTTAGCATATTTGTACATTTTGTATGTACCCTGTTGAGGTGTTGACATGACAAATGGGATGAACAATGGTCATCACTAGACTCACCATCAGCTCAATAAACAGTATGATTGAACCAGTGTTTCAAGTACATGTCCCCAGTGAATTTCTTGTACAGTTGCTGTCAAGTGTTGTCTCTGGTGACTGTCTTAAGTGCTGTGGTTGGTTATACATATTGTGAAAAGTCCTGTATAGATGTTGTCAAGTATCTCATGATGTCTATCTTGTACAATTGTGGCGTAAACAATTCCTTGTGAATTATGTTCCACTTTTGTCAAGAAACTGTCATGTAGATGTCCTGTCCAACAGATGTAATGTACAGTTATTGTTGAAGTTTGTTCGTCTGCAAAAGTTGAAGGACTACTTGAACTGATATAGGTCATACTGACAAAATAAAGAAAGAAAAGATCTATGTGACGGACGAACAGCACACTGGCAACATTATGTTGAGTGAGAGGGATCCTCAGTTGTCCAGGCGCTAATAGTTCAGATCTTTTCTGGCCTTAAGGGAACCTTTTACTTCTTTTATAAATTTCTGTGTAGATACATAGTCGTCTCACAGTGGGGGTTTGAGCCAAAGAAAATGGTTCTCCAAAAAGGCTATTGCGGGAATGATTAGCTCATTTGAGTGACCTCTAGACAAAACGTGCTAAATCATATCCTTTATCTTGTTATTTATTATTCAAGATATATCTCCAGAGAACACTACAAACTAGGTCCTCTGGCAACTCAATCAAACATGTCACATAACTGGGTGGCTCTTTCCAGGATATAGACCCTGGGAAAACCTGGCACATAACTGGGTTGCTCTTTCCGGACTATAAACCCTGGGAAAAAGAACACTCGTCTCGGATTTAAACCCTGGTAATAACCTGCTAGGGGCTCACATACCTGTTGCCCTGATGACGGGATACAAACTTTGGGTATACCCTGCATAAGACTCACTTTTGGGATCTCTATGTTGGTATTAAAATCCGGGATGACCTCTCGCAAATCAGACCCAATTCTTGAAGGTTTTATGGTGTTGTTTAATGGACCCTGTCTCTTATATGAGGGCAACGGTCCAGACATGTAAACCCACAATAAATCTCTAGAAGGTTTGATTTCATTAATAGTGATAATATTGCATGTATCACTGTTTTAATATATCAGTTAGGAATTCAATGTAGCAGACTCAAAATGATGTATAAATATCTTATGGGTCAACATAAATGCTGTATCCATGATATTTATGTTCTCAGTATGAATTGATTATTGGCTTGTCAATAATGTTGTATAATTTTGTGCATGCTGGTTGTTCAATATATGTATCCAAAAATTAAGGTACCTGAAACACCAGAGAACACAAATTATTTTAAATATATAACTGAGACAGCTATTGCAGGGGGAAATTCATTTTTGTCCCTGAAATTAGGACACTTGATCCAGTAAATGAATATGGGGCCTACTCCATCTCCAAAATTAATTGCTGGCATGGGTGAGAGAGGGGGAATATTGTTGTAACTACAACATTTTTAATGTCACCACATCACATAAGATAACAACTCCTTATATTCTCTTCTCCCCATAACATGCTTGCAACACTGAGAGCAGAGAGTGTGAATCCTGATGGAAAATTTGGGCAACCATTAAGATACTTCACTAATAATCTCTCTCGGTGATAGTCAGTATTCGTACCGGCTAATGTCCAGGGTCGATTCGACGTTGGATTTATTCTTCAGTTGTGTAATCTTGTCGGTAGCCCTGATCAAGCTGCTGAGAAAGTGAACACAATTGAAATCTCCAGGAGAAACATCCTTAGCAATTCAGTCACTTTCCATTCCTGAAGTAGTGGGATTATTAAGCGTACTTGATACGTGATGGACGAGATGAAGGGAAAATTCTACCTGATGTTATGGGCGGTCATACAAAACCGACCACAGTCTGGTGTCTATAAGACATTAGTCTATTGTTCGATGATGTAATCTCTCGGGTGTACTAGGATCCACGTCGCCAGGAGTTAACTCATTGAATCTCCAGGAAGGCCATCAAAATAACTGGACCCCTAGCCATTTATATGGAAGTGGAGAGCGTACGCAAAGTATGTGTCCCGGAAACGATGGATAACCAACCTGATGTCATTGGCGTATCATACGACTAGGAGCATAACGTGGACAACCTGAAAAATTTCATGAAGAGATAAAACAGGATCCGTCTCCGACGTCTGCCGTCAATTCATCCTCAGTTGAGAAAGCATTTCTGCCGGCAAAATGGTGGAGATTAAAGGAAGGACAAAGTTGAGTACAACTGATGGCTTCCTCCTTTTTCATTCTCAATTGGGAAGACCTTTCTGCCGGAAAATGGTAGGAATGTAATAAGGATTACTGTCTCCAAACAGTTAACTCTTATATGGTAGAGATCACTGCAACTCCAGCAGTGACACTCTATACAATGTCTGCGAAAGTGGACTAACGAAAGATCAGTTTCAAACAGCTGACTACTTTCAAGATAAAGATCCCTGCAAGTCAGCAGTCGACTCTTTATATGATAAGAACCATGCATTCCGCAGTGGGATCTTATATTATTACTGAGATGCGAGGTATATTCACAGGACCTGGCCAGGCCTATCCTCGAAGTCAGTAAAAATTGGCTTCCAAAATTCCAGTCAATATTGGTAACTAAGAAGCTAACCCACATAATCACACACCTTCAAAGGTAGCTGTGATAATGACGGACTTCTCTATGGATGAGAAGAAACGCCTTATATTCGCCAAAAAGTAAACGTTTTGCTCATGTGGGAGAGAAAGAACGGATACTTCCCAGTCATTCAAAAGCACTTAGCTAAAGCATGGCTGAAGACAACTAGTTGGAACCTCCACCTGGACTTCTATATTAGTAGTAGTGGATGTCACAGTCTGGCTGCATCTACAATTCAGTTGCGGCGTTGGAAACAGCTTAATTAGCAACTAAGGAGAGAAAATGCTGTCACTTCTCACAACACATCAAAATAGAGGCATAACGGAAGGAGAGAATCTCAACCGACAAGCACCTCTAAATCTATGGTAAGACTACAAAAATAAGTCAAAGGAAATATAATGGGAAATTGCTACCATCTGCAAACACAAGAGGCTTATTGGAAAGGTAGACCCTGTGTCCAACGCTAACCAAATCTGCTCTAGTAGGTTTTAGTCTCAAGTTCTGCAGCGGCTGCTATAGTTCACCCGGAAGAGATTGTCTTTGCTCCGGTGATGATCAACAATTTTAACCCAGTTCCAAATGCCAAGATTACTGTTGGAGAAAGTGTTCAGTTAACTACACTCTCGCAGGATTATCATTTTCCAGTGGCGAATGGAAGAATGAAGTTCTGATAAGGTGAAATGTTGAGAGATACATGGAATGCAACCATTCTCTCTAAACCTCATCTGGAAGTTGGCTTAATTGCAAAGCCATTACTTCACATAATGAATCTCTATGGTCCATTCATACATTACGAAATGGTGTGACTCAGAGAGATCATTTATCACAACAGGAAATATAGCAAGGATGTCAGCAGTGGAACACTGTCAGAGGTAAATAGAAGAGCAGTTCACAGATGAGTGGAGTCAGGACTCCTGATGCTCCCAGTGACTTAAAGGAACATAATGCAGGGCTAACTTCATGGTCTTTGCGTTTGCCACCAAATTCATCAACAGATGCAATGTTGGGGCAGATTTTTTTGTAAGGAGAAAAATCACTTAGTTCCAAAGGTACTACTCTAGTAGGGTAAAGGGAGACAGGGAGTAATTGACAAAACCACCTAAGGGATCTGGGAACTGTGGATTCTGCGATCATCTGTCATACCTATGAAAGATCTAAGAGAGGGGCCATGTAGCATGATGGAACAGAATCCCCATTTCCAGTCCGACACATTTCATAAGGATACTTTAAGTCTTAACGGGGACCATCCCAAATATAAGGGCTATTCTTAGATCGTATGTTCTAGAACGAGTTGGGGGAGGGCAGAGGTATGCGCTTGGTTTTCATTGGCTAATCAGTAATTAGCCCACGCTATTCCTGGGCCATATTTTAAAATCTCATTAGTTGAGCGGGGATTTCACCGGGAGCGGTCGCTAGTGTGATGTGATGACCCAACAATGCCCTTAAAGATCTGATAATATATTGTTCTCTGGACAACAGAGAACAGAGGATGGAGGAGAGGCCTCCATATATCATCTGGGACAACTAAACAGAAGTCCTAGATCCAGATGTGACTCCCTATCAAAATGTGGGAATATCAATAAGAGTTTTCTCTCAGCTCAACAGCTGAATGCATAAATGGGAGCATAGCACAATCTGAAGCACTATAATAGTGGTGAACTGGACAGTGATCTTTGATTCAATGAAATGTCCACTGAGAACAACATCAAGGAACATTCAGAGTCAACTGGTGTAGTAACTTGGAGTGTTTGTTTATCTAAGACTCAACTTAGAAAATATCCAGCATGGTACTCACACAGTGATTGAAGAATGTGACTTGAAGTGTAGGTGAGATTGGACTGACTGAGGGGCTGCAGTATATTGGATTTTGTTCCTATCTCTGGGTTTCTTCAGCAAGTCATGTTCTGCATGTACCGAGTATACATCTCCCAATGTCAGGAGAGTGTTATCCTCAACTTTTGAAGTATCCCAGTATCAGCATTCACAGACAGTCTGGTCAACGGTGAGATGCAGTACCATATCATCCTACCAAATCTTGTCTTCAAGGGGAATGAATCTGCCATGAAGCTTATTCTGGGAAAGCTGCTAACTGGAGCTAGTCCAACATCCATGCTGATGATAAAAGGATTCAACAGACCCAGAACAGTAGTTTCTTCCTTGAGTTGCCCATGGATAGGATTTCCTAAATTCCCAAGAGACAGGAAATGATGATATAGACTGATACTGTAACGGAATGGTGTAGTGGTGATTAGAGAGGAGAGGCGGAGGAGAGTTATTAGCTGGAGGAGGGTGTAGGAGTGTTGTATCATGTTTATCTGCATGCATGTTAGCATATTTGTACATTTTGTATGTACCCTGTTGAGGTGTTGACATGACAAATGGGATGAACAATGGTCATCACTAGACTCACCATCAGCTCAATAAACAGTATGATTGAACCAGTGTTTCAAGTACATGTCCCCAGTGAATTTCTTGTACAGTTGCTGTCAAGTGTTGTCTCTGGTGACTGTCTTAAGTGCTGTGGTTGGTTATACATATTGTGAAAAGTCCTGTATAGATGTTGTCAAGTATCTCATGATGTCTATCTTGTACAATTGTGGCGTAAACAATTCCTTGTGAATGTATGTTCCACTTTTGTCAAGAAACTGTCATGTAGATGTCCTGTCCAACAGATGTAATGTACAGTTATTGTTGAAGTTTGTTCGTCTGCAAAAATTGAAGGACTACTTGAACTGATATAGGTCATACTGACAAAATAAAGAAAGAAAAGATCTATGTGACGGACGAACAGCACACTGGCAACATTATGTTGAGTGAGAGGGATCCTCAGTTGTCCAGGCGCTAATAGTTCAGATCTTTTCTGTCCTTAAGGGAACCTTTTACTTCTTTTATAAATTTCTGTGTAGATACATAGTCGTCTCACAGTGGGGGTTTGAGCCAAAGAAAATGGTTCTCCAAAAAGGCTATTGCGGGAATGATTAGCTCATTTGAGTGACCTCTAGACAAAACGTGCTAAATCATATCCTTTATCTTGTTATTTATTATTCAAGATATATCTCCAGAGAACACTACAAACTAGGTCCTCTGGCAACTCAATCAAACATGTCACAGCCGTGAATTCCCATATATCTCTCAACACCGGTATTGTCAGATCCTATCTTAGCGTTAAAATCACCCATTACAGCAACAATGTCGTGTTTGGGTTATAAGTTGATGGTACCAATTAGTAGGTCGCAGAAATTATCTTTGTTGATGTCGGTATCGTCGTTGGTAGCACTGTATGAGTGTTAGCTTGAAATATTTTGTTTGGTAACGCGCTGTTATGATACTGTCATTTACTGGTTCCCAGCTGATTAGTGATCTTTCTGCAATTTTTGACATGATGATGGCGACTCCGTTCGAATGATGGTTGTCGGTTCTTCCTGAATAAATTATGCGTCTTTGTTCGTAATTTGAGAAACGTCTTACCTGAGACAGTCCATCTGCACTCGCTAACCCCGAGAACATCTAGGTTGTATTCGTTCATAACACCACACACCTGAGTAGTTTTCCCTATCTGGTACATAGTTTTAACATTCCAATAAACAATCTTGAAAGTATCCTTGGAGTTTAGCAAGTTTGAGCTACGCATCATAACATTTAGAGCATCATCGTCAGCATAATGTAAGTTATTTATACTATGTACACCAACCAGGATCCATGACATATTTTCTGTAGATCTCATTATATATTCACTGTACAATGAGAAAAAAATCAGGAGACAATACACAACCTTGCCTGACGCCCTTCTTTATACACTGAAATGTTCATACAAGGTTGTTGACTCTTATGGCTGCTGATTGCTGTCAATGTATGTTCTTTATTATTCGCAGATCTTTGCCGTCAATGTTCATTTGCTCTAGTAATTGTTTTATTTCTTCATGCTTTACACTGTGTGCAAACGAGTTTTGGATATACCACATAACAAGGCACTCACCTAAATCAAAACTTGCCATGGGAGATAATTATCAGACAGTTATTTTAAGTGACGTTACTCAAAGACAATATATAAATTGATTTAAATAGTGGCAACTATTTTCCTAATATTTTCCTGAATTGTAAAATACATTAACAGCAATTATAATTTGTAAATCAAATCTGTCTTCTAAAATCGCTTAATAATAATTTCCTTATTTTGTAAATATTACAATTTTATAACCTACTGTTATGTTCACTTTGGATAGTATATTCTATGTTTTATTGCAAGAATGATATGCTTGTGTTCATGCATGACGAAATTGCAAATTTTTGTCCGGTCTGTAAAAGGCCAAAATTTCATAACATTACACCTCTCCAATTTCAAACGGTCACAGACTCTGTGAAAATATATTAATTATATTTCCATTCGGTCGTTGAAAAACACACACAGAAATGTGGCATTCAATGACAAAAGAAATCACAGACGTGCTATATAGGTACACATACAAGACGTCAACAATTTATGGAAGAAGCACAGTTGTAAAAACATTCATCATTCCAAAGATAATATATTTAGCTACACTGTTAGATGCCCTAAAACAGTGGCAGACATAAACAAACACATATTACATTTCATCTTCAGCCATACAGTAGACAGTATAAAACACCAAAACACTAATAAAAGATCAGAAACAGGGAGGACGAGCAGTACAAGACGTATACATAAAACTACAAGCATTAAGAATATCAACCACATGGGCCACGTCATCAATCACCCAGAACAACATTCACAAACATTATACTACAATTAACTCACCCGTAATGTGACGGATGGAACGGCTTCTCTTTGGTTTTGGCGTGTAAATGATATGTGGTATTGATGTTGCTACTAGATTTGATAATGATGGTTTATAAAGCACCCAGATTGACTGAATTTCGAGTACCGCCTGCCGGCTCCGTGGCTAAGGGGTTACACACGCAATTTGCAATCCCGTATACCGCGTTCGAAACACAGCTGAGGGCGATCTTGAAGCAGACCACCTTGCGTTGGTTTCCCATACAAAGGTATGAATGCTGGTAGTTCAGAAAGCAGTGACAAATTACTGAACGTACATTTGCCAAAAGATCATGAACAGCCATACATTTCTGGGGTTGATTGCAACGTCCTGTGAAGAATATGTAACTAACAGATTGACTGAATTTCGTGTCTTGCCTACGGTTGATTCGACACGGACAAATCTAATGTTTTAATGGGCTTTATGCGACCCGCTGCCGGACATTCCCTGCCTATAGATAAGGCCATAATTTTATGGGATAATTTGTATAGAGCCTTTCCTAGCTTCACTTTTATTTCAAGCTTCCGTCATAGTAAGTAAATGTGTAGGCAAGTAAAACACAGTAACAGACACTTTTACACACCCTAAGGGGTACCAGGCATATGGTGCTTGCCCCACATTTGTATAGACCAATCGACACTCCAGAGATGTTGTAGTCTGTAACACGCACATCGTCTTCACTTCTCTTGACAGTTCGTAGTGCCCATTTCTGGCTGGGTTGACCTGGGAGAGAAATCAAATTTACAATCCCTTCTCAATGTGGATTCGAACCACCAGGTCGGTGGGGTAGGCACTATGCTACCGGAGCTTCTAAGTAAATAAGTAAATAAGCAAATACTCAAAGGACCCCATTCACACGTCTCAGGGCATATTGGGCTTGTGGTAAGTGTGTCAGTAAGTAAATGACCCCATTTACATATCTCAAGATATATTGGGCTTGTGTGTGTGTAAGTAAGTACAGTACCCCCCGTCTCAGGGCATATTTGCCTTGTGGTCAGTTTTTAAGTAAGTAAAGAACCCCATTTGCACGTATTAAGCCATACTGGGCTTGTGGTAACTGTGTCAGTAAGTTAATGGCAGCATTTACACGTCTGACAAAATGTTCCTTAAAAGTCGACAGGGTCGACTTCATTGCACCGGGTTTTATCTCATATGGCTCGGTCTCTATCCTCAGTGCGGAAAGCGTCGCACAAAGCACGAACTCCATAGCTCTAGCGACGACCCACAGGAGTCTTTGAAAAAATTAACTCGTGAACCGAAGGACGCGACCCGGAATCGAACCCACAACCTTCGGAGCCCGAGTCAAACGGCTTCACCACTTCGCCACGGAGACTCTATAAAGAGATAAGGAGACTCCACGGGCTTGTGATAAGTGTGTAGGTAAGTAAAGGATCTCAATGTACACGTCTCAATGCATGTTGGGCTTGTGATAAGTGTGTCAGTAAGTAAAGGATCTCAATGTACACGTCTCAATGCATGTTGGGCTTGTGATAAGTGTGTCAGTAAGTAACGGATCTCAATGTACACGTCTCAATGCATGTTGGGCTTGTGATAAGTGTGTCAGTAAGTAAAGGATCTCAATGTACACGTCTCAATGCATGTTGGGCTTGTGATAAGTGTGTCAGTAAGTAAAGGATCTGTCACGGGTGCAACACCGGCCTGGTTCTCGGTGGTTGCCCATATATTTTATTGGGTTCTAAATTAACTTCTGTCTACCCTTTACATCAATTGTCCCCAGGACGGTTCACGGATGAAGACAACCCATATGACGACTGTGGGCACAAGACGACACTTAACTGACTATAATAGAACAACCTTTTAAAAAGCGAATCTAGAATTTTTATTGGAGATTCCGACTCGAACAGACAGATAAAAAAACCAACAAACAGACATACAGCAAGGAACAGTCAATTGGGTGAGAGTAGTCTGTTGGACATTCTCATCATCCCACATGAGTATGTCAGTGTCGAATATTGTCAGTGCGTATATCTAGGCGTTAAGACACATTCACATGATCCTGTATGATGCCTCCTGGAGCCTCGAATTTGGACCACTTAATGTTCACAATCTAAAGTCTCTGCACACAGGTCCACAGCAAATAGGCAAAAAAGTTCAATGCTTCAACAGCACCCAAGCCACTGCAAATAGGCACTCAGAAATCAGTAATGCGTCAACCGCACACAGCAACGGGCACTCGCCCACAGGAACATCAACCGGTAACAATAAAGGGCACTCGCCCACAGCAACATCCAAGGGTTCTTGTAAAGCAAGAACAGGCCAGGTGTACCCATCCATCACACCCTTGCACAATACACACTATATCAACATGTATCCACACTAACATTCCATTTATAGTGGTCAGTTCCTCCCGCTCAGACCACAATAGTATTATGTCTGACTTTCCAGACATGTCTCACCGACGGGTTAAGTTACGACTCCTGGTAATCTCAACGTAAGTCAGTAGCTTTCCAGCCACAAGTCTCATACCTAATTGATAATAGATATGATGAAGGGTTCCCCACCATCTAAGAGCTAATGGATAATAGCTATAGTGACAGGTCCATTTATAAGGATGGCAAAGTTCAATACCTCCCATGAAAATCACCAAGTGTTATGGCAGGGATCATCCCTCCCAATCACCATTTTGTCCCATCAGGAAAGTAGATAAGCATATTAGAATACCTCAGGTCAGTACTCCATCACACCTCCTAAGTTAATGGAAGATACTCAAGCTACATTGACAACTAACCTGAAATACTGAATTAAAGACCAGACAAACAACAGAAGAGTTTGGTGTTCTTGTGTTTGTCGCTTCCCACCTTTCTGCCTCGGATACCTTGATTTCTGCTGTGTGTGGGTGTATGCATATATAGACACTCATCACCTGAATAAATTCCTTTGTCTGCATAGGAATTGTGTCGAATCAAACATCCCATACAATCTGGTTCCGATGAAAGTATAGAGAAAATAGAAAGATAGACCGGCTTGACAAAGTATTCCCTTCTCAGTAAGGGAAGTATATAGTCAGACAACACTGATGAAATATCCACGCGATACATGAGTGAGTGTTTCGCCATCGCTAGACTGGCCCACGGTTAAATCCCCACTAGGTGTGAAGATATCTTTCCCCCTTCTGACTAAGCCCAGTTAAATAACAACAGGCCCATAGGTCGATAACTTCCCAGCTTATAGCCTCCTACATATTTGGGTTTCACCGTAATGAGAAACGTATGTGGTTCTCGCTCGTCACTTGAGTGCTTGACAAGTACTGGTTTCAACCACGCCACATGATGATGATCGAAACATACTAATGTCAACATATTCATGAAGGGAATCAAATTAAAGCTCTGCTCAAGAGAAATTCTTCTCTCAGAATCCTAATTCCCTCAGGTACTCCATTATTGAGATAGGGCATCGAATGCATTGTTAATTTGCCTCAACCCGACTGATCCACTAAGTTGCTGGCACAATACATTCTGCCATGTCTGTTGAAAACTCAATCTAGGTCATAGTACACACACAGGCCTGCTACACAGCCAGCATGCCTGTTTAACGAACAGCCGGTGTCCGTTGACGCTAGGTCTACGTGTAAATATCGGTCAGAGCACAGGATACGGCGCGACTGGCCGACCTGGTCAAGAATTGACCCACAACTAAAATACAAACTGTAGTTAAGCGACGCCAAGTATACAAGAGTGTTACCTTTAAAGTTTAGGAACAATTATGCAACAGACATCGACCCGGTATGTTCATCAGGCTCTGGGCTTTATGTTCCCTCTGGATCCCCAAAAGTACAACATGATACAGCTGGTCAAAGACACGGCCTCTCGTCTCAAGGACAACAATGCCACCACTGCAGATCAATCTCTATAAGAGCTGCACAGATTACAGCTGGCTGACACGGCCGTGAAAGGATAGCCTCAACAACACCATTAGCTGTAGAACATTCTCCAGCTCCCAGTGATGTCTGTTATACCGCTGGCTACAGAAGCGGCCTCCTTTCCTGATCATTGTCTACCGAATGAATGGCTTCTTCGTGTCAACTCCGGAAGAACACACTCTACCAAGTCTGCCGACAACATCCAAGTATTACCTCACGAAAGTGAAGGCAACCCAGCATTCCCCGAGTTTTAACAGAGTGTGCGATTTACAACAGAGAAGATCTACGCACACTCAAAGAGTAGCACTATGTTTCTCGGGACCCGTGAAATGCATGCCAATCCCGAGATATAACATCAAGAACCAGACGACGGTCCCAACTCTTTTACTCGGAAATTCCCCTCTCACCCGCCACATTGCTTGCAAGTTTGCCGAGATCAAGGAGAAATGTGGCCTGGCCACCTAGACGGGGTGGGGTAGAGTTGGTGCGGTGTTGTCCCGTCTGAGAAGCACTTGCGTTTCGCGACACACCTTAAGGTGTGTAAAAGAGTCTTAATATTTTTTACGCACCTATCTATAATATCAGAAATGAATAATTCAGGACTAAAAAGCAGCACTAGAATTTATTAGAAAACAGCAAGTCAAATGGTTTGGCCATGCAAGTAGGTTACCAGTCAACAGCATACCACAACAGGCAATGATGTACATACCAGATAGAAGCAGAGGAAGAGCCGACCACGTAAACGTTGGACGGAGGGAATAGCATAGTCCATGGGAATATCGATATATGAAGCCCATAATCGGGCACTCTCACGATGTTTATACTTCACCTCGACACCACAAGGTACAAGAGGAACACGATGAGATGAGATGAGATGACATTTACCTACAATGATAGAAGCTAGAAATAATAGGGAAGTAAAGAATGGAACTGTACAAATTCTCTCATACAATTATGGCCTAGTCCAAGGGCGGGGAATGTCAGGCCTACCGGCCGTATAAGGCCCGTTAAAATATTTGGTCTGTCCCAGTCAATGCAATCTCAGGCGGGACTCGAAAGTCAATCAAAGTGTTTTATAAACAATCATTAACAAATCTGGTAGCAACATCAATACCACATAACATCACACCTCACCAAAGAGAAGCCTTTTCAATCCAAAAACGAAGGATGAATTAATTTAGTATAATGCCACTGAATGTTGTTCTTGAAGATTGATGGCGTGTCCTATTTGGTTGATTCTTAATGCTTATAGTTTCATGTAACTGTTGTAGTGCTAGTCCTCCTTGTTCTTGTCTTAGTGTTTTGAGGTTATATTATTTGTATTGTGTTGCTGAAGATGAAATATCTTATGTTTTTCTTTATGTCTGTGATTGTCTGTTTGGGGGGATTACAAGTTTAGCTAAATATATTATCTTAGGAATAATAAATGTATTTACAACTGTGCTTCTTTCATAATGTGCCTTGTATTTGTACCTATGTAGCATATCTGTGATTTGTTTTGTCAGTGAATGTCATATTTCTGTGGATGTTTTTTCCGCGACAGTATGGAACAGCAATCCCATATATTTTCAAATAGTATATAACTGTTAGAACTAGCAGTCGTTTAATATTAAGACAGTTTTTTTTTAATTTAGCCTTTTACAGACCGGACACTAGTTGTTTCATCATTTCCAACATTATCAGTGAAATGATAAAACACTTAATGTACTTTCTACGGCGCATGTGTCAAACTCAAGGCCCGCGGGCCACACCAGGACCGGTGTAAAATCATATCAGGCCCGAGAGGTCTCAACCTACGTACAAATATATTCGGCCCGAGAGACAATTTTAGGCAAAAATATTTTTTTAGTGGCCACGATATAAAGTGCACATCAAATTCCCTATTTAGCGCCTTGCCGAATGATAGGCTACATGAGAGCGTTCTCCCTTCGATCAGAATAAGCGAAAATAAAAGTTGTGTAGTGAGTGGATGTTCGTCGTTATAGTGACCTAGCAACGTTCAGTTGCTCGTTTTGGATTGGCGCATAAGAAATGAAAGTAATGTAGTGCCCGGATATTACAACACCTTTTCCCGCTACGGCTAACCTGATACCAATCAAGCGTCTGTCGGTAGAAGCACAATCTTTTTTTTTTATAAATCAAAGCCAGCCTTTAAAATGACCAAGAGATAAGTTGATTCTGAAAACAGAGCCCTTCAAAGCTGCTGGGAAGCTGAATATATGTTTACTGTTATTGGCGGTTAACCTGTGTGTCTAATTTGTGGAGATAATGTGGCTGTGATCAAAGAATATAATCACAAGAAAAGTTAAACAGCCTGAATGCAGAGCAGAAGCTACAGAAGGTAGAAGAATTAATGAGGCATCTAACATCACAGCAGATGTTTTTCACCAAATGTCGCCTGCCGTCCCGGGGGGGGGGGGGGCGGGGGGGGGGAGTGGAATCTACAAGCACACTTCTTTAGTTAGTTAGTTAGTTAGTTAGTTAGTTAGTTAGTTAGTTAGTTAGTTAGTTAAGTCACGGTTCCAACTTTACTGGCAACGGGTCGTCCCCATATTGCTCCGTTCCTTTGCCACTTCTTTATATCCCTATCATTAGCTTGAGAGTCTGCCGGACCTTTGTCTACACACTCCCTTTCAGTCTTTGGGTCACTATCTCTCTCTCTCTCTCTTACCACAAGACAATACCCCTCTTCATATTCCTCCAGAACATACCCACAAAACACCGTCTTCTAATACATAATAAAATTATTTAATGAAGAAAAATGGCAGGTGTGTGCAATGTATGTGTATTGTCTATGGTGTATGCGAGAAGATCAGTCAGATTAGGATCAAAGTCCATTTATCATCGTGCTATGGCCATGCAACTGCACAAGGTCACAGAATCAGAGGGAGCTCACCCGATGAAGCGTCTCTCCGGTCAGATGTCGATTTCCTCCCGTCAGTCGTGGAAAGTTTGGATGCGTGAAACATATCTATATATATATAAAATACGATGTATGTATGTCCGTCCGTTCTTTATGCGTTCGCGAACGGTCCATCCGATTGAGATGAAATTTTCTACACGTTTTCTTTTCATTCCTGTGCAACTTTCTGTCATAGTTTTTTAGTGTAAAATCGGCTACTTACTTACTAAAATTTAATATTTCATTTTTCATTATAATTTCTATATAGCAAGGGGACTTAACTCTAGAAAAGTTATTTCAAGGGGCATAACTTTTAATAACATTTCTATATACTTTATAGTCATATTGTTGCATCGTTTTCAAAGATTTATAAACTCTTTGTCTATAGTTATTTACAGGCATATGAGTTATAATAAATAATGATATAATCTTTAAGGCATTTTCAAAGTTTTCATAAAAATAATGCATAATGCATAACATTGTAACTCATCTTTTTATGCTTAAAGAAGTTATCTACAGTCATGTAGGTGATTAAAAACAGTTTTCATTAAAAATAATGGATGGTGTGTGGAAGGACATTCTTTTAAGTTACTGTGTGAATTTAATGAGACGCTCCCCGCCAGGAGCTGGGCGAAGCCACGCCGGGTCAGATAGATAGACAGACAGACAGACAGATAGTCGGGAACGGGAGCTTATATGACTACTTATATGAATTAAATGAGATGCTCCCCACCAGGGACTGGGTGAAGCCGGGCCGGCTCAGACAGACAGACAGATAGACAGACAGACAGACAGATAGTCGGGAACGGGAGCTTATATGACTACGTATATGAATTAAATGAGATGCTCCCCACCAGGGACTGGGTGAAGCCGGGCCGGGTCAGACAGACAGACATATAGACAGACAGACAGACAGACAGATAGTCGGGAACGGGAGCTTATATGACTACGTATATGAATTAAATGAGATGCTCCCCACCAGGGACTGGGTGAAGCCGGGCCGGGTCAGCCAGACAGACAGACAGACAAACAAGCAGACAGACAGACAGACAGACTGATAGATAGATAGATCCACTCTAGGGACTGGGCGAAGCCGGGCCGGGTCAGCTAGTATCCAATAAAATCCAGTGACTTACGAACACAAGCACTGGTCTAGTCACATTTCTATAAAACACTATTGTCAAAAAATGTTTCCTGTACGTACTGACACTGTTACTCAAATATCTTATTCACCTTCCTATAACCTTTCGTATAACTGTCACTGTGATTAACTCAGTGGTTTTTCTGGGAATTAATCCACTGTTAAGGCACTGTACTGATAGGGATCTCTATTACTAAGGCACTCCATTGATAAAGCACTCTACTGATAACGCATTAGGTTTTGAACCTTCCTTGTGGAAATATAGTCCAATTGTAAAGGTCAGTTAGCACTGCACCAGGTTACAGCCACGGTCCTCATCTCTGAGTGTAGGTAAGTTCTATATTTCAGACTTTAATATCTAGATCCTCATAGAACCAAACTCTGGTATAAGACAGAGCAGTTCATCACATTGGCTTGAGACATGATAAGAAAAGGGGAGACTAAAGGAAAAGCAAAGACACCCCAGCAGACACTCTACCGGAAAATCCTTCCCTTGAAATTTCCTATATCTCCCCACCCACTCTCAATCTCGCTGAATGTCCTCCCACGGCATTGGCCTTACCCTGCCGAGTGAAATGATATATCATTTGCCCTAGTTTACACTACACATCATCCCGCTGCGGCCGATGCTCCTAGAAGACTTTTACACAATGCACTATCACTATGTTCACATCCTAAACTCTATCTATCCATAGACTACCTTATGCTAGTTATTCCTGTTCCGAGTCGGAATTCACAATTCAACATGAACAGATGTCCGTCGTTTTCAAACAACATGGGACACTGTGATTCCCTTCTCCATTAGAATTTGAACATTCAAACACTCCCTTCATTAGTATTCCATCCTGCATACTGATCGCAATTAAAGTTATTTTTCAGACCGTCGAGAATTTTGCCCGAGTGACGTCAGTGGTCTGGCGGCAACCAAATCAAGACGGCGCTTTTTCTTTCATCTTGAGATCCGGGCAAAACAACATGCCGACAGTTCTCCTTAGATCCTGGGGACTTTTCAAAAGATCCTAGTTGTGTTTGATCTGCTGAAAGCTTTTCCCCCACTAGCAACAAAAAGTTGCATCGGTCTAAACCGACTGTCTCTGTCAATCTATCATCTGATCGGTATCTCCAGTAATTTCCGTGACATATAGGCCCCCTCTTAAGAGAGTTGACCGCGTCGACTCTTGCTCACTGGAGGTTCGATCTAGATGGTCCACTCCTCTCGACACTTTAAGCGCATGTTCAGTTTCTGGGAGATGGCTCAACACACCAATTGTTGATATTCTGCCTGTACCCTCAAAGGTATTGCCTCCCCATCCATTAAGCGATCCTCACTGACAGCTATATCCTCATCATGACAGACACTAGTGTTGGCACATAGCCTCCTGTACGTTCAGTCGGCCAACTTCCGACTTGCGTAAGCGACGGCTCACAATACAGACGGATCATCCCACCATAACATAAGTTAAGTGTGCTGTAAACGAAGACAAGGGCAAGACACACTCACTCTACAGATCCATCGGATAATAGAGCATGGCTGGCGAGAAGGACAAGTCCCACAGGATTTCAAAGATTCAAGCATCATAACATTGTACAAGAACAAGGCGAATCGGAGCTACTGTAATAACTATTGGGGTATCTCACTTCTGTGTATTGTTGGGAAAGTATTCCGCCAGAATTGTTCTGCGCAGACTTCAAGTCTACTCCGAATTACGGTGTGGCTTCAGACAGAATCGGTCTACCATTTATATGATATTATCATTGTGACAAATGCATGAAAAATGCCGTGAAGAAAATCAACCACTGTTTATTACCTTCATCGACATCACAAGGTTTTTGATTTGGTCAGTCGTTGGGTTTGTTCAAGGCACTAAAGCAGATTGGCTGCCCACCAACTCTTCTGTCCATTTTGGAATCATTCTACACGGGCATGAAGGGTATAATCACATTTTATGGTGCAACTTCAGAAGAGATTGAAATCAAGAGTGGAGTTAAGCTAGATTGTATACTAGCTCCCACCCTCTTTGGAATATACTTTTCACTTCTACTGAAATATGCCTTTCGTGATCAGGATGGTGGTATATACGTTCACCCACGCTCAGATAGCGGGCTCTACAATGCTCAGAGATTAAAGGCCAAGACCAAAATTAGGAGGGTATCTGCATTATCTAATGCTTGTTTCTGAATTTGGTTTAAAAATTAGCACAAAGAAGACACAGATTATGTCACAAGGTGCACACGGGGTACCATCAATCTTTATTGACGACACCGAACTGGAGACAGTAGAATAGTTTACATATCTAGGATCAGAGGTAAATAGCAAATTATCCCTAGATCAAGAAATCAACATCAGGATTGGTAAGGCAGCAACAACAGTGAACGTGTTAATAAAAAGATTCTGGGAGAACAGGAAGCTTACTCATCTCATCTCATCATGTTCCTCTTGTACCTATCGGTGTCTAGGTGAAGTATAAAAAGCGGGAGAGTGCCCGCTTATGGGCTTCATGTATCGATATTCCCATGGACTCTGCTATTCCCTCCGTCCAACGTTTACGTGGTCGGCCTCTTCCTCTGTTTCCATCTGGTCTGTACATCATTGCTTGTTGTGGTATGCTGTTGAGTGGTAACCTACTTGCATGGCCAAACCATTTGGCTTGCTGATTTCTAATAAAATCTAGTGCTGCTATAACCCCCACTTTAGTCCTGATTTCTTAATTTCTTATCTTATCTCTTCTTGATACGTTGAGTATTCTTCTCAGGAATCTCATTTCTGTTGTTCTGATTTTTCTTTTCTCTTTTTCTGTCATTGTCCATGTTTGGCATTTGTAGCAAAGAGTTAGTAGGAAGATTTTGTTGTAAAGTGCGTTCTTAGTGGGTTATTGATACATGTTTAAGTTTAAATATTGAGCACAACCCACTACTGGCATCGCCGATCGCATTCTGGTATGAACTTAAGGCCTATCCACGTCAATATGGAAGCACTATACTCGAGTTTCGCCCTCATTTGAGCTCGTCAGTAGTGCATATCCCTGACCGGATCCGGAAACAGTCCCAGATCACGCGTGTGAAGCGGGTGTGTAACCACGCGGCACACACTGGACACACCAAATTATCACAACAGAACATCACAACGCTACCCATCGTAGGCTATGCTCAAGATTGCCCAATCGCCGCGACCGACGTCCGTCAATCGATGGGACCCGAACGATCAGGACTTCTCACTGGCAAGGAACACCAGGCCTCCTAAATCCAGTGAGCAATAATCAATTGATTATGTGGTTGTTTCGGGATTTGAAATTTAAATATTGAGCACAACCCACTACTGGCAACGCCGATCGCATTCTGGTATGAACCTAAGGCCTATCCACGTCAATATGGAAGCACTATACTCGAGTTTCGCCCTCATTTGAGCTCGTCAGTAGTGCATATCCCTGACCGGATCCGGAAACAGTCCCAGGATCACGCGTGTGAAGCGGGTGTGTAACCACGCGGCACACACTGGACACACCAAATTATCACAACAGAACATCACAACGCTACCCATCGTAGGCTATGCTCAAGATTGCCCAATCGCCGCGACCGACGTCCGTCAATCGATGGGACCCGAACGATCAGGTCTTCTCACTGGCAAGGAACACCAGGCCTCCTAAATCCAGTGAGCAATAATCAATTGATTATGTGGTTGTTTCGGGATTTGAAATTTAAATATTGAGCACAACCCACTACTGGCATCGCCGATCGCATTCTGGTATGAACCTAAGGCCTATCCACGTCAATATGGAAGCACTATACTCGAGTTTCGCCCTCATTTGAGCTCGTCAGTAGTGCATATCCCTGACCGGATCCGGAAACAGTCCCAGATCACGCGTGTGAAGCGGGTGTGTAACCACGCGGCACACACTGGACACACCAAATTATCACAACAGAACATCACAACGCTACCCATCGTAGGCTATGCTCAAGATTGCCCAATCGCAGCGACCGACGTCCGTCAATCGATGGGACCCGAACGATCAGGACTTCTCACTGGCAAGGAACACCAGGCCTCCTAAATCCAGTCAGCAGTAATCAATTGATTATGTGGTTGTTTCGGGATTTGAAAGTTAAATATTGAATCAATTGATTATTGCTCACTGGATTTAGGAGGCCTGTTGTTCCTTGCCAGTGAGAAGTCCTGATCGTTCGGGTCCCATCGATTGACGGACGTCGGTCGCGGCGATTGGGCAATCTTGAGCATAGCCTACGATGGGTAGCGTTGTGATGTTCTGTTGTGATAATTTGGTGTGTCCAGTGTGTGCCGCGTGGTTACACACCCGCTTCACACGCGTGATCTGGGACTGTTTCCGGATCCGGTCAGGGATATGCACTACTGACGAGCTCAAATGAGGGCGAAACTCGAGTATAGTGCTTCCATATTGACGTGGATAGGCCTTAGGTTCATACCAGAATGCGATCGGCGTTGCCAGTAGTGGGTTGTGCTCAATATTTAAATTTCAAATCCCGAAACAACCACATAATCAATTGATTATTGCTCACTGGATTTAGGAGGCCTGGTGTTCCTTGCCAGTGAGAAGTCCTGATCGTTCGGGTCCCATCGATTGACGGACGTCGGTCGCGGCGATTGGGCAATCTTGAGCATAGCCTACGATGGGTAGCGTTGTGATGTTCTGTTGTGATAATTTGGTGTGTCCAGTGTGTGCCGCGTGGTTACACACCCGCTTCACACGCGTGATCCGGGACTGTTTCCGGATCCGGTCAGGGATATGCACTACTGACGAGCTCAAATGAGGGCGAAACTCGAGTATAGTGCTTCCATATTGACGTGGATAGGCCTTAGGTTCATACCAGAATGCGATCGGCGTTGCCAGTAGTGGGTTGTGCTCAATATTTAAATTTCAAATCCCGAAACAACCACATAATCAATTGATTATTGCTCACTGGATTTAGGAGGCCTGGTGTTCCTTGCCAGTGAGAAGTCCTGATCGTTCGGGTCCCATCGATTGACGGACGTCGGTCGCGGCGATTGGGCAATCTTGAGCATAGCCTACGATGGGTAGCGTTGTGATGTTCTGTTGTGATAATTTGGTGTGTCCAGTGTGTGCCGCGTGGTTACACACCCGCTTCACACGCGTGATCCGGGACTGTTTCCGGATCCGGTCAGGGATATGCACTACTGACGAGCTCAAATGAGGGCGAAACTCGAGTATAGTGCTTCCATATTGACGTGGATAGGCCTTAGGTTCATACCAGAATGCGATCGGCGATGCCAGTAGTGGGGTGTGCTCAATATTTAAATTTCAAATCCCGAAACAACCACATAATCAATTGATTATTGCTCACTGGATTTAGGAGGCCTGGTGTTCCTTGCCAGTGAGAAGTCCTGATCGTTCGGGTCCCATCGATTGACGGACGTCGGTCGCGGCGATTGGGCAATCTTGAGCATAGCCTACGATGGGTAGCGTTGTGATGTTCTGTTGTGATAATTTGGTGTGTCCAGTGTGTGCCGCGTGGTTACACACCCGCTTCACACGTGTGATCTGGGACTGTTTCCGGATCCAGTCAGGGATATGCACTACTGACGAGCTCAAATGAGGGCGAAACTCGAGTATAGTGCTTCCATATTGACGTGGATAGGCCTTAGGTTCATACCAGAATGCGATCGGCGTTGCCAGTAGTGGGTTGTGCTCAATATTTAAATTTCAAATCCCGAAACAACCACATAATCAATTGATTATTGCTCACTGGATTTAGGAGGCCTGGTGTTCCTTGCCAGTGAGAAGTCCTGATCGTTCGGGTCCCATCGATTGACGGACGTCGGTCGCGGCGATTGGGCAATCTTGAGCATAGCCTACGATGGGTAGCGTTGTGATGTTCTGTTGTGATAATTTGGTGTGTCCAGTGTGTGCCGCGTGGTTACACACCCGCTTCACACGCGTGATCTGGGACTGTTTCCGGATCCGGTCAGGGATATGCACTACTGACGAGCTCAAATGAGGGCGAAACTCGAGTATAGTGATTCCATAGTGACGTGGATAGGCCTTAGGTTCATACCAGAATGCGATCGACGATGCCAGTAGTGGGTTGTGCTCAATATTTAAATTTCAAATCCCGAAACAACCACATAATCACATGTTTAAGTTTTAGTATTGGTGCCATTTATACAATGAGTTGGTTTGCCTTATTGCATTTATTTTCGATCTCGTCTTCTGATCTGCCATGTGATGATATTATACGTCCTAGGTACGTGAAACTCTTTACTTGTTTCAAGGTATGTTCGTTTAGGTAAATTGTTGTTATTTTTTCTTCTTTAGTTATAGTCATTACCTCTGTTTTGCTTGTGCTAATTTTCATATTATGTTCCCTGCACATTTCGTTTAGACTATGCATGTGGTCTTGTAATTCAGATTCTGATTTTTCTATTACTGCCTGCTCGTCCGCAAACAGGCGTTCTTTAGTGGTTAGATTTGCAGATGGTTCTTCTTCTGTGTTCTCATCATGCGGTAGGACTTACTGGCAAAACAAAAGTCCTTGTCTATCAAGCCTCTGTCCTTAGTACTCTTCTTTATGGCAGTGAAGCCTGATCAACTTACTCACACCAAGAGAAAAGTTTAAACAGCTTTCAAATGCGGTGTCTGCGAAGAATACTTGGTATTAAGTGGCAAGACAAAATCACAAATACTGAAGTAGTGGAAAGATCAGGTTGTGTGTCGGTTTGCTCCATGTTCATTCTTCGTAGACTTAGATGGCTAGGACACGGTAGGGAAATGGATGATGGTAGAATACCCAAGGACATCTTTTTTGATGAATTACAGATGGGTAAGAGTTCTCAGGGTCGGCCTCTACTACGATACAAAGATGTGTGTAAGCGGGACCTGATTGATACAGGCATTGATAATGCACATTGGGAGCAAGTCGCCGCTGAACGTGTTACATGGGGGTGGGGGAGGGGGAGGCAAATATCAGAAGTGGAATAAAAACGAAGGAGGAAATGATTGCAGATAAGTCACACACCTATCGTGTGAGACGTAAGATGATGCATGATGGTGGAAATGACCATGTCTTCACTATGTATCCACTGTGGGCTAACATTTACAGCGCGAATTGATCTTATCAGTCACATCTGCTACCGTCATGGGTTGTAATTAATACGTTATTATGCCATTTTGAAGTACAATGTAACAAACTATCGTCTGCCAAGACGGCAAGGTGCCAATGAATGAATGAATGAATACAAATATATATATATATATATATATTGGTCACTACTTTCATAAACAAAAATATTCCGTTCAAAGGAGTTATGGATATACTACATTAAAAGGCACACTCTTACATCAAAAGATGTCATGGGACATAACTACCAAACATTTGTTTTGAAATAAATATATATTTTGATCAAAAGATAATGACAACTATTTTTATAATCTTTATGATATTTTAAAATAAGCTAGTAGTATATAAATTTTGTAACAAGGGGATAAAATTTACAATATTTCATATTATAATAATTGCCTTATTTGTATATATTTCAATTTTATAATGTATTGTTATGTTACGCCTGCTTAATATATTAAGTGTTTTATCCCTACAATGATATTTTTGAATACTATTCCTTTTAAGCAATTTTTGTCCGGTCTGTAAAAGGCCAAAATTAAACCTCTCGCAGATCAAACAGTTACAGAGTATATGAAAATATATAGGATGACATGTACGTACGGTCGCGGAAACAAACACACAGAAACATAGAATTCACTGATAAAATAAATCACATGCATGCTGCAAATACAAGACTTCAACTATTTTTGGAAGAAGCACAGTTGTAAACAACGTTATCATTCATGTTTAAGATAATATATTTAGCTATAGTGTTTGATCCCCCAAAACAGGCAATCACAGACATAAACAAACACATAAGACATTTCATCTTCAACAACACAATACAGAGTATACAATATCAAAACACTAATACAATATAAGAAACAAGAAGGATAGCACTACAAGACATACATAAGACTACAAGCATTAAGAATCAACCAAATAGGACACATCATCAATCATCAAGAACAACATTCACTGGCATTATATTAAATTAACTCACCTATAATGTGTGGGATGGAACGGCTTCTCTTTGGTGAGGCGTGCGAGTGTATGTGGTATAGATGTTTAATACTAGACTTGTTAATGATAGTTTATAAAACAAATAGATTGATTGAATTTCGTGTCCCGCCTGCATTTGCTTTGGCAGGGACAGACCAAATGTTTTAACGGGCCCTATACGGTCCGCAGGCCGAACGTTGCCCGCCATTGGACTAGGCCATACTTGTATGAGATAATTTATGTTTTATTTATTTTTTTTATTTTGCATATCCCTTACAGGACGTTGCAGTCAACACCAGCATTTTTCAGCTGCTGTTGATGCATTAGGCAAGATTACGCTCAGTAGTTTGCCATTGCTTTCTGAGCGACCGGCTCACATACCCCGTAAGTTACCAACGCGGCGAGAACCGCTACCGATTCTCGCGCAGGTTACCTTACTCGCCGGAATATACGGGATTACGGAGAAAGACGTTATCCCCTAGGCCAGTGTGACCGGCAGTACGTTTCTTCATTTCCCGTTTATTTATATCTTCCAACATAGTAAGTAAATGTGTAGGCAAGTCAAACACAGTAAAAGACTCTTTGACACATCTTAAGGTGTACCTAGCCACTACGGTACAGATTGCCGCATTTTAACTGAAATATATTTGCGGTTTTGTTCGGCAACTATTTTTTGTGTCTCCGATTTAAGTAAGTTTAGAGTACTCGTGATGTTAAATTTCCGAATATTTCAAGTTCCCGTTAAAAAGGGGACCGATTACTTTATATAGTTTCTCCCTCCTCAGTTTACGTGTGTACATCTCGTGTTTCTGAAATTCGTTTCCTACACAGAGATACAGAGTCACTGTTTCAGACGTAAGTAGACTCGCAAATCACGTTTTATGTAGATGTATTTGTTTGTTCTAGTATGTCTTATTAGATGTATCATCCATTTTTATGTAAATCTTGTCATTTTCGTCTATTAAGGTCGGGAGGGTCATCCCAAACTAAAATGATGAAAATTGCATGCTCTGATGTGATATTTCAATGGCCGGAAATAGCCGTTTCCTTGTCAGCGATGACTATTTAATATTGTTATGGAATATTCACAGCGATTTGCATGCCAATGAATGCATGATTGCATTCACCGTCAAATTTAGTATTTGTGTATACATTTTCATCACTATGCATGGGCCGGGTCATTGATAATTTTTCATCTTTCCAACGGAACATCTTTTGTCAAAATGCATCTATCTACGCTGGCTGACAAGACTCGCCGCGTGCAGTGCACGCGCGGTCTGACGTCACACAGATGACGTGAAGTTGTATACATCTGTGTGGGTGGGTGTATATATAAACCGGCAGAGTTACTTTTCCTTGAGTTAGACAGGCCGGGTGTTAATCTCCCTTGCGACAGCGTAAACCGATAGTTGTGTGAATGTGTAGGTAGGGTCACAAAAAATGTGAAAGGTCAAAATCGTTTTTACTGTATATGTCCCTTTCAACTGATAAACAAACTTACACACAAACTTAATGTCTCGCCTTAACATTGACCTACAGACTTGAATAAGGTACCGTTGGATTTGTTTTTTCAAGAGCTATCCAACTATGCAGGTTATATAATTAGAAAGCAATTTAGAAAAAGTTACTAAAGTGGCTAGTGCACCAGGCATATAGGTTTAGAAAGTTAGTTGCATATCTTTTACAGGACGTTGCAATCAACACCAGTATTTTTGCTGTTGTGATCTCTCGGCAAGTTTACGTTCAGTAGTTTGCCATTGATTTCTGAACCAACGGCACCCATACCATTTCGTAAAAACTCAAAGCATGGCGGTCTGCTGCCACATCGCGAGCAGCTCAGTTTCGAACGCGGGTATGCGGGATCACGAAACTGCGTCCGTAACTCCTTCGCCACGGAGCCGGCAGGCATATCGTGCTAGCCCTATATTTGTATAGACCAATCGCCACTCCAGGGATGATGTGGTCAGTAACACGCCGATCGCCTTCACTTCCCCAGACATTTCGTAGTACCCTTTTAGGCTGGGTTGACCTGGGAGTGGAATCAGATTAAAAAAACAATTCTTCTCAATGTGGATTCGAACCCTTCACCGCGATGTCGGCGGGGTAGCCACTATGTTACAGGGGCCTCCATGTAATGACGTAAATAAGCAAGTAAGTAAATGACCCCTTTACACGTCTGAAGGCATATTGGGCTTGCGGTAAGTGTGTCAATAAGTAAAGGATCGGTTTACACGTCTTGGTCCGCATTGTGCATATGTTGCTAGTCCCATAATTGTATAGACCATTCGAGACTAGACTGATGATGTGGTCAGTAATGCTGTTAACCTCATATTTTCATGTGGATGAATGGCAAACAAGGTTTATTATTGTCAGTATCATACTGGCTGTGTTTCCCTTCCAAGCTCTGGCACCCATTTCATGAGACAGGGTCATGTTCACATTCTTTCTGGTCTGAAATAATTCAATACTTTCATTTCAGGATTAACGTCTCCCAATCAAGAAGCAGAAGTCAACATTTAAGTCCAACTAACCAGCATGTGGAACGAACTCCCTACCACGGTCAACGGAAAGAGTTTAAACGCGCGCATTAAACCCTTTGGTCAAGTCGACTTCCGTTGAATTCCGTGGATTATGTAGAATTTACTGACAGCGTAAGAAGCTGTTTTGTTCCACTGTTAAAATTCATCCTCTCAGACCTAAACACCCCGATGACGTATCATCACTAATAGCATGCAGACACGATAATGGGAATCAATAGGAGATTGTTATTCTCATTACTGCAGCCCTGCCATGTCTCGTGTGTGCTGGGGGTAGGTAAGTCAAAGTAAAGGATACTTGTACACAGCTTAAGGCGCGTTGGTCATGTGGTACTAGACCCATATTTATATCGACCACTAGACACAAGGTGGGTGATGTGGTCAATATCTCACCGGCCGCCTTAAATTCCCCAAGATCTGTCAGGTTCCCGTCTTAGACTGGACTGGCCTAGCAACCTGGTAGAATTTTTTACAATAATGCAGATTCTATACTATAACCATCGGGCGGCATGCAGGCGCCTAGCCACTGAACTACCACAGCTGATAGTGTCAGCCAAACACCACAATCACCAGTGAAGAAATTGAAAATGTCACAACCTACATCGTGACATGGACAGCTATTTACACAGGGATTGATACATTCTGTTTGAGATTGCAAAGTGAAATGTATGATAGACCACGAGGCTTGGCAAGACACTAGATTATGCTGGTGATGACTATGATGATGATGAAATGAAAATCGCATGATCTTTACAAGGCGTTGTAATCACTCCCAATCCTTATTGGCTGTATGTGATTGACTAGGCTATTCTACGTACAGTGTTCTGTCTTCGCTGTCTAATCGTAAAGCCACCATTAAAGTCAAACTGATTAGCGTGTGAACCGAACTCACCACGTCACCATCAGGCGAGAAAGTTTCAAAGTGGTTAACCTATCGTATCGGCCACGTCTTCTCTGTGCTGATCTAATGATACAGCAACAACAAAACATATATATTTATATGAGTGTCGATGACATGATTCTGTAAGCTATAATTTATTTTGTATTGTTAATTAAGTACCTAATAGGATGTGTGGGATGTGGATTTTAATTTATGAGAATATTATGTGAAGTTGTCTAGGGTTTTTTATTGATTCTCTGGTCACTGGTTAAAATGCAGGGTGATCAGGGATATTTACCACAAATCCCAGGAGAAAAGAGTTCAATCCTTGAAACAATGGCATCTGTGTTTAGGTTTTCCTTCCCACTTCATCACCCTTTAACTTTACTATAGTGCTAGAAGGATATTGATTGCTCACAACATATAAACAACCACTGTTGGACACCACCTTTACTTGATGTACACAACACTTTTGGACAAACAGTTCAGGTATTAACTCAAGATCTGCAGTTACATATATATGTGTAATAAACACTATGCATTTTCAGACAGGCATGGGAATAATTTGCATTATCTTAATACATTTACACCCTTTTTGCCCAAGAATGACCATGTTATTACAAACAACACAACAACCACAAATTGGGTCTACTTTCATTTACCCTAATAATTAAGGCAAATAAAGATCTAATTAAATAGAACCCAACATATCAACATTTGTTTCTGACACCTTTTACCATTCTCTCATTTTAAAAATAATGAGTTGGTGTCAAAATACTATACCATCTATATACCATTGGAAAAAAAACTACTGACCTGTTACCTTCAGAAAAAACCCAACATATAAACAGCATTTTGTACTACTAATTAAACTAATTAATAGAGTCATTTATCTCCTGGTGTGCGGTTAAGGGATCATCTTTGCTGTAGATTAGATCCTTTTCCCATTATCTGGGTACCGAATTAATGCACTCAGTTATGTTCCTAATATTTATCCACTGGTATTGGCTGGTGCAAATCATACTTTATAATCCAAGAATAGAAATTACACACAATCACATATCCCTCCGCGGGCTAGAATATTCGAGTACTCTGTTGCAGTAGGCTCGGTGTCTTTTTGAAATTTGGGGCCTCAGGTTGGTCTAACTTTCCGGAATTTCCACTTAAGCTCTGCAGAAGGTACTTTACCATCTCACCTACATGGTGCCAAGTAGACGTCCATCCAGCTGCTCTGCTTCTAATATCAGAATCCCAATTAGTTCCACAAAGATTTTACACCCACCAAGTCGCGAGTCTATAACCCATGGCATTTAGGTTGACATTGGACCAGCAAAGAGTTAGTCGTTGTTATCTAGTCCAGTGTAGAAACTTGCATGACAAAGGCATCTTATGGTAGTATCTGTGACTAGGGCCACAATTGATCTATACCTACATATATCCAAAGATGAATAAATCCAGCACAGTAACAGGGTTGCAAACAATTAGATGATTCCTCTTGTTGCAGATGTAGAGACATTTAGCTGCTTTTATATTGTCTTTTTGATGGTGTTCAGGTTTTGGAACCTAGAGGTAATCTGGTGTAGTTATGGTTCAGAGATTCTGAAGTTGGTACATTGATTGTATTGGCTATAATGTTGTTTCAGTGTCTCTTCCCATTTGTTTGAGTTGGTGTTCATAGCTAGAACTTGGTGTTGCATGGCTGGAACCTTATGTTTGACTGTTGCAGCTATGAGACGTTCTTTCAAAGACTTATCCATTGTGGATATTAACTTGGTAATCCAACCAACAGTTGAAGGTTACTCACTGTTGCTAGTTTTATTAAACTTGTAGTAGGATTGTCTCATAGTTTCACTGATTTTGTTGAGTGACGAGGCTTCAGGTGGTACTTCCCAGCAGTAAAGCAGACGATAAACTATTGTCAGTTACTCTGTTGATCTTCATCTTTGTAGATTATTAGATCTTGAAGTCCATCCTGGATATTTCTACTAAAATAGGACTTCCTCAATCACACCGTCAGTTGTCTTCGTATGTATCTCTTTTGCTTGCGTTTGCAGCTTATGAGTGCAGCAGTAAACGATGTATTTATAGATCCAGAACATGGTTAAGCCATTTAGTCCTGACTCACCTTCATCAGGCTGTTAACCCAGGATCCTGATGATAGTTATGAAATGCAGTTCCACCAAAACCACCACTCGCTTCTCTTCTATAGAAAAGGGATGACAAAGAATACAACACGAGCATTAACCTACTGTGATGTGTTAATTTTCACAAGACAATTACAAACAAAAAAGGGGAAGGAGATAGGAGTGGGTTTCCAAGTTCCCTGTCCCTCGTCGCTTGTGGTAGAACTTTGCTAGCTCTGATAGTGAGTGAGATATCTTTTCACTCTGATTTTGTTCTGTTGTTACTGGGACTATTAGATGAGTGAAGTCATTCTGTCCATCCAACATGTTGATATTGTATCTCTCATTCTTGAAAGAATAGCCTATACAGAATCTCTGTGGTTTCTAATGCCGCGTCTTCCTTTCGGCACTATAATCATCACTAGGCCAAGGCTATTCAACATTGGCTTTTTAAGTACTGACATAAACATGGATTCTTCTATCAACATTCTCATGTCCCCATAGGTAACATTAAAATGTATATTCCCACACTAAAAAGTAACAATCAGAACAGAGAAAATTCGCATACCAGAAAAAAAAAACATACATGTACATTTCTCTGATATTAAGTACATGATAATCATACATAATAATTAATCATAATGATGATGCAGGGAGCCTAGGTTTTTGAATTTTCTTCAGGGGTTAATCCCTAAACTAAAACATACATTGTTTTCCCCCACTGCGTACAGCACGTGGGGATAGTAACCGCTGTTGATATATTTTGCCAAGGACTGCTATTATTCGGAATGTATTTAGTAGAATAACTTATGCCGCATGGTCCAGACTTCTGAATATTGCAAGCAATTTATTCACATCAATCTTCGCTTCTGTTCCTACTACGTTGATGTGATACGGATTGAAGGCACTCCCTACCAGAACATTCATTTTTATCAAGCGTTTACTTCCTTTGTTCTAGAATTTATATTCACAAACATGGCATGTCCCTAGCAATATTTTATGAAATGATTACATGTTCATCACTCAAGTTGAGTGGGTGATAATCTGTTAACAAAAGGATTGTACTAAAATTTAGCACTATAGTTCCAAGTTACAGATTATGATGTGGCAAGCATTGTATCCCCTGACTAAGAGTCAGGAATATGCGTATTCATTCGTATGTCCCCGCATGGATAAAACACCTTTGAAACTGTACTTTAAAGTTCAATCTCTACAGTACATAGATTATTTGCAGATTTCTAAGCACAAATAGTGAGATATTGTTCACAGTGCATAGAAGTTTTAACATAGGAATGTGAAATTGACAGACACGAGTTCTCTACTGAAGTATGAATCCTGAGTCTGCTCCTACATTGAGAAAATCTCTAGAAGTTGATACTCTATAGTACACATATTTATAGGTTATAAGCACTATAAGTTCATAATGCCTATAAAATATTTTAACATAGGGATTTGAAATTGTAAGACATAGGAAAAATTACAGCGTGGCGCCCACATGTGTTTCATTGATAAACATCATCCAGCCTGGTTTAAGAGAATTGTTGACTTATTATTCTAACTAATTCTTAATTAAACATACTGGTCTATGTAATACATAAATACATCTTAATAATGTAGATATAACATACCAATAGCTTTAGAGAGTGATGGTTTTAAAAGGCAAAAATACCTTTTCCCCACACGGGGAATTTTTAAATGTCTCCTCTTTGTGTAGTACTGAACTAAAATGGCTACTTTAGTCTTTGTTTTTCAATCAGTCAACGGCTGTTGGCCAGGTGCGTGAGCCAAAATAAAGCCAAATAAATTAAACTGTGCCACGGTCAGTCTATAGCTGTTTTATTCTCTACTCTTACCTAAGCAAGATACTTAACTAGTAGTTATTAGGGTTTGTTTATTTTTAAGGGAGTCAATGCTAGGAAAGGGTAAGGGCGTTTTATTATATCACACGCCTCCCCCATTTAGCCATTTATTTCTTCCAGAAAAAAAAATGGTCAAGTAGTACTCTACAATTTCCGTCTTTACATTGACTCACCTAGTATCCATCCCTTTGTAATTTCCTACATTACTTCCCTATGTTATAATCTACCAGAGCCACGTCCATTTTCTTATAGTCACGGCAACGGGTATAACTTTAAATGCTTATTTCCCTATTAGTGAAAGAGTGTAGTACCCTCTCCACTGTTGTCAGCTATGGTTTGAAATATGCGTGGTTATCTGATAATTTGCTACTTTTAGTACTGATTTGTCTGCATCAAACCGACTTTTTGAAGCAATTAAAATATCATCATTAAGCTTTCGATAGCCAGATGATACTGTTCATATGAGATCATTTGCTGAATTTCTTTCTCATTAGATTATCAATCTTGAGATTATGTTAAAACCAACGGTTAATTCTGCGTCTACTGATAGCATATTAAACTCGCCCGTCTCCCTGTAAATTAGACGTTTGTTTTAACTATAGATCTGATATTTAAAGAAAGCTAAAGATGGTTCCTGTTTAATACATTGTCATCCAACACATCATGTGTTTGGGTTATTAGTCAAGTATGGGATTTTCCCGATCAGTTTTAATAACAATCAGTTTGAGTAGTGTCCCTTTTTCTTGCGGGTTTACCCGGAGAATCTCGTCTAATATGTAAACAAAGGTCCAACTTTTCTAGATTTCCGTTCTGAACCGAATATTACGGGGGACATGAATCTATCAGAAATGAAGTAATTCTTAGCTTACTCTCTCTCTCTCTCTCTCTCTCTCTCTCTCTCTCTCTCTCTCTCTCTCTCTCTCTCTCTCTCTCTCTCTCTCTCTCTCTCTCTCTCTCTCTCTCTTTGTTTTTCCTTCTAATCGAGATCTATTTTACGCTAGAATCCTTATTAGTAATTCTAAGCTGATGTGTTTGAGTTTCACTCTGTATTTGTTGCTTTGGTGTTGAATTACGAGCAATTTTGCGTCGCTTGGCGTACATTGATCGTCGTATATCTCCCTCCAGGTTTTAGACTATTTTCTACTTAGCAACATACATTGTTATGTAGGTTCAGGCGTACTGTCTCCTACTTGATATAATCAGTTCAGTGAGAAGTTAAAAGCCCCTTTTATGGTTCCTGTTTATAGTCTTCCAGACAATCAAGTTGCTGGTTCACTTCCAGTTATGGATGTGGATTACTAGTCTTTGTAACATTACTATTACATCTGTATATCCCTCTCATACTGGCGTCTCCTGAGTTGTGTCCTCAAGATAACAGGTAAGGTACTCTTAATGTTTCTCTCCAGTTTTGTTTTCATCCGTTTAATACGTGGAAACTCTGGATTTATTTAGATTGACTAAGGTCTATCTTTGAACTGTTATATAATTTACTAGCTGGATTCCTGATTGAAATTCCTAATCTAGTAAACATCAAGCAATTCTTCAGCTATATGCTCCAATTTGCTTGGTTTTTACACAGCTATATTCCATTTTTCTAGCATGGGTTCGCTGTATAAGTCTTAGACGATTCCTCTCTCTTCACTGTCAAGAGGTCCGTCCTATCTATAAACATCATCTATTTCAAGAGCTGTTTATTTAATTGTTGCTTCCACTGATTAATATCAGTTATTGAAGCTCATCTCTGTCAGTCTGGATCTGCTTTCACATATTTAATGCTGGCATATCATCCAAATCAGAAATAAGATGTATAAATCTGTTTCGCCTTGCGATTGATTTCTGATTCATCTACCTATTAGTAGGTTTGGAGCATTATCTAGAATTTCGTTACTCGGTTAGTTTTAAAGAAAATACAATTGAGTCGTGCGCCTCTTTTGTACTTCTTATTTTGCCCTTTTTACCTCTTCCCTTATGAGAAGATTAATGTTAGTTAGGCAATTTATGAGATAACTTTACGTAAGCTAATCGCTAACTAAAAAGTTGTTTCATTCCTCTTTAATGAAGACTTCTCATAGTGAACATTTCACTTAATGAGGTTTAAACTGGAAATTCCAATTTATTAGTTAATTCTTTAATTATACCTCCTACATACCTATACGGTCTGTTTCCGCTACCATTAATGATGGAATCGGGGTGGATAATTTAAAGAAACACCTTATATTCTTTTGGATCTTTAAGTGAGTTGATCAGGCTCCCTTAAATCACCAGATGAATATTTTGGTTGACCCTATTTATTAACATATGGGCCCTCTGAGTTAGTTATTTATAGCTACTCATATCACCTGGTGGGATAGCAGTAAGTGTCTATATGGCTTTTCTTCCTAAGTATCCATCAGTTATTCACTTTACTTTACTACCGGTGTGGTAGAACATGTAATGTTATATGAAAGAGGATTAAATTAGGGTGCCCCTAAATACTGCAAATTCTTACAATTATTCCTTCCCTTCCATTAACTATGTCTACATTATTGCAAGTGGTGGTTTTGGCCTTACCATTAGTTCATCTACTTTAGTTACTGCTATTTTCCACTGGTTTAATTCATCTCTCGGGTATTATTTACTGTCCTACTGAATCATCATTTGTTGATTAAATTTTTCCCTTAAAAAAAAATTTATTGGATTTTTAACTTATCTGTCCTAATTATCTATAAAATTGTCTATCACTCTCTGCTGCCTTGGTAATTTTTCAATATTACCTGAATTATACAAGCAGATCATACATGAAAATACAATGATAATCAATGACAAAATAGTTAATTACCACATGATTCATAATTAGAAACATAAAGCTTATGGATACATAATATAGTAGTGTGTTCATGACTACACCACTTTTAAACCATTTAAAGAGAATACAAGAGTAGCAGAACCATACCTCAAACATCAAATGGGAATGACTACGAATTCTAAACGTTCACTGAATTACCTATCTTATGTCAGTTTACCATCCCAGAGACCTTACTACTGGAGGTTCATTACTGGACTTAGTTTCCCATCAATAAGTTATAAAATATGAGTTTTAAAAAAAAATCTCATACCCAACAACCAACTACATGATGCATCTACTGTCAGGGCCCTGTATATGTAAGGACCTAAGCAATAGTCACAGTGTAAGCAATAGCTGAGGTTAAGGACAGTAGGAGACGCCACGGCTTGGCTAACGGAAGGTCAGGCAAGAAGCCCGTGGACAGACAAACGTGATGTGGGAAGGTCAAGGAGGAGAAAGAGGTAGTGTGTGTGAGACCGCGGATAGAGACGGACGTATTGAGATAGCGAGGGGTTAAACGATCGAACGATAGTGTTGTGGCAGATAGATGAGATGAACGTTGTGTATTGATATTCAAGGAATGTACTAGCTGTGATATGTGCGGGATGCCGTGAGACTGTGATTGTGAATAGTCAGATGTGCGACAGTGTGTAAATATCGCCCCGGTGGATGTGAGCGAGCGTTTGGCCGCCTGTGTAGAATGATTGCTTAATCGTACGTGAGTTAAAGGTGGAGTGAGACACGGGGTGCTCGAGATGATATTATCCTGTAGTATAATGTAATAAAGATTGTACAGGAGACAGCTCCTGTGAGTTTCCGATTGTAGTCATTGTTATTGGTATATGTGTATTGGATGTTGTAATTTGCCTGTCCAAGTCCAATGAGCTAGAATGAGAAGATAGTTAGGACTCTGACAGGTACAAATGGTGTCTGAAGTACACACGAACTACATACCCACATAAAAAGACACAGGGGAACGTTACATAATCTCCCTATGAAGATACTGTTTCACAGTTATTAACAGCATAGAACAAAAATAACGTCATTTCTTTCCACAGCAGGTTTCAATTCTACAAAGCGACCGACGTAACTAGAAGAGTTCAACTGTAACCAGCACGAGAATCACGTTCCTGTACATCAAGCGTTCTAGTAAACAGCAGATAAAGATAAGTTGATTAATTTTGATTGCTAATTACCCAAATCTGCATTCTGTGATTTCCTTGTATAGATACCATCATTAGTAGATTTGAATATTAATGAACATAAAATTATGTCAGAATAAGAAACAAGTTATATTTTGCTCTATTGAAACATAAATAGTCTATATAAATATATTAATTAAATACTTAGAAATTAAACCAGGTCCAAAATGACTTCATGTGACGACCTCAAAGAACTAGCCTTAGAATATGCAAGGACTCCGGTACAAGTAAGATACTGGTGCACAAAACATTACAAAACATTGAAGGGCTATTTAAACGATACAAAGTCTCAACTCAAGGAAGACTTGAAGCTAATTGTAAACAGAAATAGGAGAAATAACCTAATCCACGAGTGGACACAGGAATTCGAAAAGACAATGCAAGACTACAAAATTCCAAAAACTAGATGGTATATATGGTATAGGGAATTCTTACCAATAAGAAACAGACACCTGCAAGAGATCATACCAGATATGTCAAGGGAAGACTATGATTATTACAAAACAAACATATTATCAAACTACTTAAACGACCTCGACACCCTAATATTAGTGTTACAAGACCTGAAACCGGTCCCAGACATGTCGTTTACCCATTATATAGAGGAAATAAAAGGCAGGTACATGAGGCTAATATCTGAAATTAGAGACACAAACTATGATCAGGCAGTAATAAATTTCTTCATAATAGAGAAACTGAAAGCAACACTACCAGCCGAATGTGCAAAATATTTAGAAGATCACAACAAAGAGCCAATCAAAGAATTACTAAATAAATGCTGCGAGTATTACAACCAAATGAAGGACACAGGGAAGAAGAACACCCCACAAAATAGCACTGTGAGTACAACGGCATCTTCAGCCACTGATTGTCAAAGCAAACCACATAAAACTAAACCAGTACTGTGCAAACATTGTAGCACTCCACATACAGGAAATGCAATGTGCGATAAGAATCCCACTTATCAAGAATATCTGAATACTATTATAGCACAAAAACTGGGAAAGATAAATCACAGGAAATATAGAACCAAATGTCATTTTTGTTTAGCTTTTGGTCACAGACGTTTTGAATGTGAAGGATTAAAACAAATACAAAAAGCAAAAGCAAATGCAGCCATAGACAGTACAACAGACAGTCCAGCAAAGAAACTAGAGAAAGGAAACATCACCGATATGAATACAAGTAGAACAAGCACTGCAAATACAGAAGAACAGACTGAGTTTTACCCAACAGACTTCATACCATATTTCAATAATGTTGTTAACATAAGTCAGCCTCACTACTTAGTAAGAGAGGATAATACCCCACAAGAAAAAAATAAAATGAACAAAACCTCCAGACTGTCAGTAGGAAAACTAAAGTTCCATTATGGATACATTAATGACACATTACGCACATGTTTACGCGACACAGGGTCCTGTCTTATCGGTCTTAGGAAGACCCTAGCAGATCCTAAAGACTACTTGGATGAGTACGCCTATTGCAGAACTGTTTCAGGGACAATAAAGAAATATCCTATGGCATGGGCCAATAAAAAATCACCATTCCTATCAGGCAGCGTAACTTGCGTATTATTAGACAACCCATGCTGCGACTTGTTAATTGGAAACGTAACAAATGTAACAGACCACACAGAATAAGAATTCCAGACCTGGCAGAAAGTTAGCACCCCAACAAACGCTGCCATAAACACATCACTCAACATACAACAACATGATGAACAGACCAACGTACCACACCATAACAACTTAAATACCCTCTCACAACAGGAGGAAACAGAAACTAGTGTCTATCCACAGAGAAAAGAAGGTACAAATGACAAGCAGTCTACAACTGAGGAAAAAGACCATAATGCACCATGGTGTATGTTATACCTCCTTTTAACTACACACGTGCGAAAGTGCACACAAGGGATAATACTACTCGCACTACTCCAATGGAATGCAGAACAAATCACATCACTAACAGTATTACCCACACTTCATCAGCCAATAACGCAAATGATACTACGCATGACAAACCATATAACTGTGATACTAACATCATTACTTGTGAATCAAAATTTGTTATTGCCACTGATAAGTACTATGTCAAATCAACTCGGTCACATACTCATGCTGAACAATGTAAATCATCAGTCGGTGTCATTACTGACAAAAATCAGCAAGAACTTAACCTACACACTTGGTAATGCATATACAAATTGCATGGGTGTATACCAACATGTACGATTACATTTTAACTCGATACATGTCATATTATTATTATTTGAACTGATATATTTATATATTGAGCACAACCCACCACTGACAATGCCGATCGCATTCTGGTATGAACCTAAGGCCTATCCACGTCAATATGGAAGCACTATACTCGAGTTTCGCCCTCATTTGAGCTCGTCAGTAGTGCATATCCCTGACCGGATCCGGAAACAGTCCCGGATCACGCGTGTGAAGCGGGTGTGTAACCACGCAGCACACACTGGACACACCAAATTATCACAACAGAACATCACAACGCTACCCACCGTAGGCTATGCTCAATATGCTGATATATTTATATAAACATGTACGATTGCAGGTTTGGAGATAGCACTCAAAATAATCTCAACATTAAATTTGTAAATCCCCACCCAGCGGAAAATTGGTTTTAACCTTAACCCATTTTATATCCTTAGATCGAGTAACTCTAGAATTGCCTTGTCTGCTGTACGATTCCAGCGCTATGATAATAGCACACACTCCGTTGTATAGACCAGCATAAAAGTTCCATCAACGGGAAAATTTTCATCGGCAGAACAGTAAGACTCAACATTTGATTTCAAGCATCTAACAGTGAGTTTACCCATACTGAGTTTTTTTTTTCAAGAACAAATCGAGACAAAGATCTACAGGAACTACATTTTGAAATCGACCAACAACGGCAAGAACTTCACAAGTACAAACATCCATTCCCAGTGGCCAAGTGAATAAACCAGAAGCGAACCTACGAACAATGTCAAAATCAGTCACAGACAGATGCACTATGGCCACACTCAAGAGTAATGGTACTAAACTCAAGACATGAAAACGTATTTCACAAGTGTGAACGCCAATGATTTTACAGAACAGACTTACAAATTGGCCAAACTTGGTGTAAATTCATAACACTATACAGAGGAAGGAACAATATCAGTATATAGAAAATATCATGTCAACAATCTATTGAGAAGTAATAAACGCCAAACATTCGAGCACCGCAATGAACATTGGACACCGGTGATTTAAGTACTTCTACATAATTCCCACAGGACAAGAACATTATCCGTATAACTGCATAAAGGCAGTGACGATGAACATTTTATTGTAAATGTATTAATTGTATGAAATCGAATGTTTAATTTTCTTATTATAGTAGTTTATATTGTTAGGATGTGATAGTTAGAGATAAACGTAAGTATAACTGAAAAATGTATAATGTGTAATGCTGAGAATCAACGACTGGCAATCCCAATACGTGAGTGTTACTAAACTTGCATTCGCGTATGGTGGAGGGCCCGACGAATGACGCTTAGCAATAATGTTACAAAACTAATACAACAATATTATAACAATAATTTACATACAAATAACGGTATATGAACAGAATAGATTAAGAATGACTCTCCACAACAGTAAACGAGGTGTGCCCATAAAGGGAAACAAGTCAAGGTCTAACAACAAAAGGTTTTAAGAGGGACTATGACGTACATGAAATATATTCGAACCATGACCACGACAGTGACATAGTGTTGCTCAGAAACAAAATCGAATATGGTGCATTAACTATAGACGAGGGGAACCACGTCTGAATAGAGAGAAATCTAAGCATGCTGTAAGAGGATATTGTAGCCTTATTATAGGCGTGAATCAATGGAGAATCCTTAAACCAGCATAGCCTCAATAACTATGAGAAGATAATACACAATAAATCGATTGTGAAACATGAACATAAGGTAATGTCACGGAAATGGTATTGAAGAGTATAACGAGATGTGGCTAGTAGACCCAACCAAAACATTTGCCAGACCACGACAAAACGTTGAGAAAAACCTCATTACTGAAAAAGAGAGAACAATAGTGATAATTAATCTCGGAAAAGACCATCGTAATAAGGTACGCATGCGTATACCAATGATCATACAGTCCCCTGACAAGATTAAAGAATAACAACATACAAAATGTGTCACATTTCTAAAAGAAAGTGCCACATTGGTGGTGCGGGGGGAGAGTGTCAGGGTCCTGTATATGTAAGGACCTAAGCAATAGTCACACAGTAAGCAATAGCTGAGGTTAAGGTCAGTAGGAGACGCCACGGCTTGGCTAACGGAAGGTCAGGCAAGAAGTCCGTGGACAGACAAACGTGATGTGGGAAGGTCAAGGAGGAGAAAGAGGCAGTGTGTGTGAGACCGCGGATAGAGACGGACGTATTGAGATAGCGAGAGATAGAACGATCGAACGATAGTGTTGTGGCAGATAGATGAGATGAACATTGTGTATTGATATTCAAGGAATGTACTAGCTGTGATATGTGCGGGATGCCGTGAGACTGTGATTGTGAATGGGCAGATGGGCGACAGTGTGTAAATATCGCCCCGGTGGATGTGAGCTAGCGTTTGGCCGCCTGTGTAGAATGATTGCTTAATCGTACGTGAGTTAAAGGTGGAGTGAGACACGGGGTGCTCGAGATGATATTATCCTGTAGTATAATGTAATACAGATTGTACAGGAGACAGCTCCTGTGAGTTTTCGATTGTAGTCATTGTTATTGGTATATGTGTATTGGATGTTGTAATTTGCCTGTCCAAGTCCAATGAGCTAGAATGAGAAGATAGTTAAGACTCTGACATCTACCAGAATCAAGATATTACCTGTGAACAGTTTTGTACCAAAAAACCTATATTTATCTGAGCCATTATGGGTTCACATAACACTTGACTCAGCTCATACTAATGAGTGATTAGGTCTGTTACTAACACGATAACCTTCGGAAGTGACTTGGTTTACCTGCGAGAGGTTTTCCCTGAATTCATATACCCACAATATTACACCAATTGTGATGTTTACCATGAGTTTTAATTCACGGACTACTCCACTACTAGGTGAAGTCCGTACCGGGCGGACCCCACATGTGGGATGTGGATTTTAATTTATGAGAATATTATGTGAAGTTGTCTAGGTGTTTTTATTGATTCTCTGGTCACTGGTTAGAATGCAGGGTGATCAGGGATATTTACCACAAATCCCAGGAGAAAAGAGTTCAATCCTTGAAACAATGGCATCTGTGTGTAGGTTTCCCTTCCCACTTCATCACCCTTTAACTTTATAGTGCTAGAAGGATATTGATTGCTCACAACATATAAACAACCACTGTTGGACACCACCTTTACTTGATGTACACAACACTTTTGGACAAACAGTTCAGGTATTAACTCAAGATCTGCAGTTACATATATATATGTGTGTAATAAACACTATGCATTTTCAGACAGGCATGGAAATGATTTGCATTATCTTAATACATTTACACCCTTTTTGCCCAAGAAAAACCATGTTATTACAAACAACACAACAACCACAAATTGGGTCTACTTTCATTTACCCTCATAATTAAGGCAAATAAAGATCTAATTAAATAGAACCCAACATATCAACATTTGTTTCTGACACCTTTTACCATTCTCTCATTTTAAAAATAATGAGTTGGTGTCAAAATACTATACCATCTATATACCATTGGAAAAAAACTACTGACCTGTTACCTTCAGAAAAAACAACAACATATAAACAGCATTTTGTACTACTAATTAAACTAATTAATAGAGTCATTTATCTCCTGGTGTGCGGTTAAGGGTTCATCTTTGCTGTAGATTAGATCCTTTTCCCATTATCTGGGTACCGAATTAATGCACTCAGTTATGTTCCTAATATTTATCCACTGGTATTGGCTGGTGCAAATCATACTTTATAATCCAAGAATAGAAATTACACACAATCACATATCCCTCCCGGGCTAGAATATTCGAGTACTCTGTTGCAGTAGGCTCGGTGTCTTTTTGAAATTTGGGGCCTCAGGTTGGTCTAACTTTCCGGAATTTCCACTTACGCTCTGCAGAAGGTACTTTACCATCTCACCATACATGGTGCCTAAGTAGACGTCCATCCAGCTGCTCTGCTTCTAATATCAGAATCCCAATTAGTTCCACAAAGATTTTACACCCACCAAGTCGCGAGTCTATAACCCATGGCATTTAGGTTGACATTGGACCAGCAAAGAGTTAGTCGTTGTTATCTAGTCCAGTGTAGAAACTTGCATGACAAAGGCATCTCATGGTAGTATCTGTGACTAGAGCCACAATTGATCTATACCTACATATATCCAAAGATGAATAAATCCAGCACAGTAACAGGGTTGCAAACAATTAGATGATTCCTCTTGTTGCAGATGTAGAGACATTTAGCTGCTTTTATATTGTCTTTTTGATGGTGTTCAGGTTTTGGAACCTAGAGGTAATCTGGTGTAGTTATGGTTCAGAGATTCTGAAGTTGGTACATTGATTGTATTGGCTATAATGTTGTTTCAGTGTCTCTTCCCATTTGTTTGAGTTGGTGTTCATAGCTAGAACTTGGTGTTGCATGGCTGGAACCTATGTTTGACTGTTGCAGCTATGAGACGTTCTTTCAAAGACTTATCCATTGTGGATATTAACTTGGTAATTCAACCAACAGTTGAAGGTTACTCACTGTTGTTAGCTTTATTAAACTTGTAGTAGGATTGTCCCATAGTTTCACTGATTTTGCTGAGTGACGAGGCTTCAGGTGGTACTTCCCAGCAGTAAAGCAGACGATACACTGTTGTAAGTTACTCTGTTGATCTTCATCTTTGTAGATTATTAGATTCAGAAGTCCATTCTGGATATTCCTACTAAAATAGAACTTCCTCAATCACACCGTCACTTATCTGCGTATGTATCTCTTTTGCTTTCGTTTGCAGCTTATGAGTGCAGCAGTAAACGATGTATTTATAGATCCAGAACATGGTTAAGCCGTTTAGTCCTGACTCACCTTCATCAGGCTGTTAACCCAGGATCCTGATGATAGTTATGAAATGCAGTTCCACGAAAACCACCACTCGCTTCTCTTCTATAGAAAAGGGATGACAAAGAATACAACACGAGCATTAACCTACTGTGATGTGTTAACTTTCACAAGACAATTACAAACAAAAAAGGGGAAGGAGATAGGAGTGGGTTTCCAAGTTCCCTGTCCCTCGTCGCTTGTGGTAGAACTTTGCTAGCTCTGATAGTGAGTCAGATATCTTTTCACTCTGTTTTGTTCTGTTGTTACTGGGACTATTAGATGAGTGAAGTCATTCTGTCCATCCAACATGTTGATATTGTATCTCTCATTCTTGAAAGAATAGCCTATACAGAATCTCTGTGGTTTCTAATGCCGCGTCTTCCTTTCGGCACTATAATCATCACTAGGCCAAGGCAATTCAACTTTGTCTTTTTAAGTACTGACATACACATGGATTCTTCTATCAACATTCTTATGTCCCCAAGGGTAACATTAAAATGTATATTCCCACACTAAAAAGTAACAATCAGAACAGAGAAAATTCTCATACCAGAAAAAATAAACATACATGTACATTTCTCTGATATTAAGTACATGATAATCATACATAATAATTAATCATAATAATGATGCAGGGAGCCTAAGTTTTTGAATTTTCTTAAGGGGTTAATCACTAAACTAAAACATACATTGTTTTCCCCCACTGCGTACAGCACGTGGGGATAGTAACCGCTGTTGATATATTTTGCCAAGGACTGCTATTATTCGGAGTGTATTTATTAGAATAACTTATGCCGCATGGTCCAGACTTCTGAATATTGCAAGCAATTTATTCACATCAATCTTCGCTTCTGTTCCTACTACGTTGAGGTGGTACGGATTGAAGGCACTCCCTACCAGAACATTCATTTTTATCAAGCGTTTACTTCCTTTGTTCTAGAATTTATATTCTCAAACATGGCATGTCCCTAGCAATATTTTATGGAATGATTACATGTTCATCACTCAAGTTGAGTGGTTGATAATCTGTTAACAAAAGGATTGTACTAAAATTTAGCACTATAGTTCCAAGTTACAGATTATGATGTGGCAAGCATTTTATCCCCTGACTAAGAGTCAGGAATATGCGTAATCATTCGTATGTCCCCGCATGGATAAAACACCTTTGAAACTGTACTTTAGTGTTCAATCTCTACAGTACATAGATTATTTGCAGATTTCTAAGCATAAATAGTGAGATATTGTTCACAGTGCATAGAAGTTTTAACATAGGAATATGAAATTGACAGACACGAGTTCTCTACTGAAGTATGAATCCTGAGTCTGCTCCTACATTGAGAAAATCTCTAGAAGTTGATACTCTATAGTACACATATTTATAGGTTATAAGCACTATAAGTTCATAATGCCTATAAAATATTTTAACATAGGGATTTGAAATTGTAAGACATAGGAAAAATTACAGCGTGGCGCGCACATATGTTTCATTGGTAAACATCATCCAGCCTGGTTTAAGAGAATTGTTGACTTATTATTCTAACTAATTATTAATTAAACATACTGGTCTATGTAATACATAAATACATCTTAATAATGTAGATATAACATACCAATAGCTTTAGAGAGTGATGGTTGTAAAAGGCAAAAATACCTTTTCCCCACACGGGTAACTTTTACATGTCTGCTCTTTGTGTAGTACTGAACTAAAAGGCTACTTTAGTCTTTGTTTTTCAATCAGTCGACGACTGTTGGCCAGGTGCGTGAGCCAAAATAAAGCCAAATAAATTAAGCTGTGCCACGGTCAGTCTATCGCTGTTTTATTCTCTACTGCTACCTAAGCAAGATACTTAACTAGTAGTTGTTAGGGTTTGTTTATTTTTAAGGGAGTCAATGCTAGGAAAGGATAAGGGCGTTTTATTATATCACGGGATGCTAACTGACTAACGTTCATCACAATGGCTCAAGCTTTAACAAACTTTAAACGGAGGTGTTAATGACATATGTTAATAAACCGTTATCAAAACAACTGTCCAAAACAAAACAAAACAACTGTCATTTACTGCCAATATAGTACCTTGCAGTGTATAGCAGAGGGGTCTTTGAGCCTGAGGAATTAAGGCCGCCTGGCTAGTGCAGTCGCCGCGAACTGTGCAGGTTAGGATTTTCTTTTTTCCCCCGACAGAAAACAATCCCACACCTTACCGAGGGATCGAACCCGGGTCTCCCGAAGGAGAGTCCGGCGTTCCATCCACTCGGCCAGCCGCTCCTCAACTCCAATCAAAATAGCAAGAACTGGGGGAAAAAAACATTCCAGAAATGTATAATAAGCAGACAACCATCTGAAAATATAGAGATAGATATTTCCCGAAACAATGTAATCTTAAAAAATTAAAGGAATGTTTAAAACACTTATTTTAAAATTGGCATTCAAATTAATTCTGCCCACCACCATCATCAAGTGCCCTGCCAGCCATCGTAGGCGTTCATGTCTCTCCACAGATCTAGGTCATTGTTGTTCTAGATCAACTCTGTTGATGTTATTCCTCCGTGGCACCGTCGCAATCCATCCAGCATTATTTCACTTTAACTGCCTCTGCCTCTCTTTCCATGCATCTTTCCAGTTGATACAATGTTCTCCGGTGCCTCTCTTTTCATCACATGGCCAGAGAAAGCTGTTTGTCTCTTGCTTATTGTTGTATATAATTTTCTAGTTTCATTAGCCTCTTTCATGCAATCGTTGTTTGTTACTCTGGTAACATTTATATGCCATGTAGCGAGTCAGAATGAATGACGTAATGGATAAGTCAAGTAGAATCGGAGAAATAATCTCGAACCAACAGATAATGAAAGTCGCCAAGTGACGTGAGAAGGTAGAAAACGTCACAGAGGGATAGTTTAGCAACCAGTGAGTAGAGCTTGGGCTGGCGGCACGGGAGGCGGCATGAGTCTGTTACAGGAGAGAAGATTGTCAACAATGCCTCAGGAGATGGCAGTGGTAGCTAGGAACTACTTGGTAGAAGAGCTAGATCATTAAAGCATTACTCTTTGCAGTCTGGACAAACCGCTGGCCACAGAAGTATCAACTAGGACTCGGCGAGAATGGCCAAGGTGACAGGAGGCATTAGAACCGACGCTAGGCGGTGAGGCATTGTCTTGGGATTTGAACAGTGAGGTTCAGCTGTATGATTTGTTTATTGTTATGGTACCGACCCTCCCGGCAGTACGGGAACGGTACGCATAATAAAATTATTATTATTAATATTATGATTCATATTCATCACAAGCTGTACAACGGGATATAAATATTGACGTAACAGATATGTCAGTCGGCTTCTAGTCGTCGATGCGTTTTGGCACATTGCTTCTGGATTCTGTTCATTTGGTTTTACCTGGACGGAGAGCTGCAGATGTTTATTATATATGTAATTCACCATTTGGCATCATCTCAGGAATCACATTTGGCCACCAAGATTAATTTGTACATATTTTGAAGTTAAGAATATTAACTTTTGTGGGCTTTATTTCATTATAAACGGCACTGTGGATTAGGAGACAGTGAGACGAGCAGTTTCACAATTCCCCCGACATACCGAGTCGAGGATTCGACGTCAGCCGCGGACGATCTTCAAGTAAGACCAAGTTGCTTTAATTTCTATTATATGAGGCGTTGGTCCATCAGAAACTATTGAATTAAAAATTGTCTTGTAAAATCACGAACAGCCAATAAATGCCAAGGTTGAGGCAACGTTCCGTACGCTGTAAGTTGGACTTAACCGTTGACTTCTGGTCCTTGACTTGGAGACTTGAATTATAAGTACCTCAAAAGTCAGAGTGGGTTCTTAATGTTTGTAGTTTCATGTAAGTCTTGTAGTGCTAGACCTCCTTGTCTCTTGTATTGTATTAGTGTTTTGGTGTTGTATATTTTGTATTGTGTCTCATGAGTTTGTTTATGTCTGTTTTGGGGGATCTAACACTGTCTCTAAATATATTATCTTAGGAATGGTGGATGTGTTTACAACTGTGCTTCTTCCAAAATGTGTCTTGTATTTGTAGCTATGTATCATGTCTGTGATGTGTTTTGTCAGTGAATGTCATCTTTCTGTGTGTGTTTTTCCTCATCACATCTCATCTCATCTCATCTCATCTCATCATGTTCTTCTTGCACCTTGCGGTGTCGAGGTGAAGTATAAACAGCGAGAGAGTGCCCGCTTATGGGCTTCAAGTATTGATATTCCCATAGACTGTTATTCCCTGCGTCCATCGTTTATGTGGTCGGCCTCTTCCTCTGCTTCCCTCTGGTCTGTACATCATTGCTTGTTATGGTATACTGTTAGCTGGTAACCTTCTTGCATGGCCAAACCTTTTGACTTGCTGCTTTCTAATAAAATCTAGTGCACTTTAGTCCTGATTTCTTCATTTCTGATCTTATCTCTTGTTTTTCCGCGACCATATGAAAATGTAGTGTCATATATTTTTATACAGTATGTAACCATTGTTCCTAGGAGGGATTTAATTTTAAGATACATTAGAATGTTGGCCTTTTACAGGCCGGATAAAAATATATGCGTGAAAACAGTGTTTGTATTATAATTACTCTGATAAAACACTTGTTGAACTACAATTCAGGGGAAACAAAACATTAGGTTACAAAATTGTAGCACGTACAAAAGAATGCAGTTATAATAATGTGATCATAGAAGACTTTTTATTTATTAATTTACATTCTTTAAAAATTGTTGACTTTATATAAAAATGTAAGAAGAGATTTGAAAACTATTTGCCATTATTTAATCAACATGTATATTTACTTATTTTCTCTTCGAGAAATGTCACTTAAGTAACTGTTTGGTAGTTATGTCCCATTGCATCTTTTGATATAGGTGTGTGATTTTTAATGTAGCATATCCGTAACTCGTATGAACGGAATATTGTTTTATAAAAGTAGTTACCAATGTGTGTGTGTGCGTGTGCGTGTGCGTGTGTGTGTGTGTGTGTGTGTGTGTGTGTGTGTATTCTAGTCAGGTTTTCTAGTCAGATATGACTGAGCTATCGTATGACAATAGACGGTACTACCTGTTTTCTGTTAGCGCCGAATGTTGGGCGGAGCTTACAAAACCCGACACCCCACAGTGTGCCAACGGCTTCGGGCGGAAGAGCACAACTGAGAGGGTACAAGCCGTATTCTGGTGCGAAGAAATGCAACCTAAAGACAAAATGTCATGGCAGGGAAGACCTTTGTTGGCAGCTGGTCTAGGATCGAAGCTCCGACAGGCGGACAGTTAGAGCATCGCTTTGCTGACCCAGCAGCTTCTGCAGCTTGTTGTGTTCCAGATTTATAGATGTTACCTTTCCTCTGGAGTGAACTAGGCAGGCCGAGATAGGGATCATGCTGCATGGGCAATACATGGTCTCTATATTTTAGCTATGGAGAGGAAATAGCTCCATCCCTGGTCTTAACCGGTGTCGGAATCAAAGCGAGAGACAACATTTACGGGTTATAAGTCCTTGTCAATTGATGTAGAGCCACACTCGCCACCGATATCGGTCGTTGTTATTAAGCATTTTTGAATATATATATATATATATATATATATATATATATATATATATATATATATATATATATATATATATATATATATATATATATATATATATATAAACAGTGCTGACTGTGATACGCATCATTCTTTGGTTGTTGCAAGGGTTAGACTGAGACCAAAGAGAATCTACACAGCTAAACACAAATCTAGCCCCAGGATTAATATTATTAACACTCACGATCCTGAAAAGTGCTTTCAGTTTCAACAGCAACTTGAAGACGCTTTCACTGATAGACCTGAAAATTGTACAGTAAGTGAAAAATGGGGTCAGATTAAGGAAACTCTTTACAAAACTGCCGTAGGGGTTTAGGGCACTGTGGATCATAAGAGGCGAGACTGGTTTACGGCAAACAGTCAGACTTTGCAGCCCTTGATTGATAAGAAGAAGATAGCTCTCTAAAGAAACAAGGAAAGACCAACGCGTAACACTCTGAGTGAGCTAAAGCAAGCTAGGAAGGCTGTGCAAAAGGCTGCCAGGCAGTGTGCAAATGATTATTGGATCAAGTTATGTGAGTCCATTCAAATCGCAAGTGATAAGGGAATCATCAGAAGCATGTATGAAGGAATAAAGAAATCCTGTGGTCCAATGATCAAAAGAAGTGCACCATTGAAAACCTTGACTGGAGAAATCATAACTGATAAGAAACAGCAGATGGACAGATGGGCAGCTATTTGGAGCTTTACTCAAGTGAGATCAAACTAGCGGATGATGCCCTCAACGCCATAGAGGCCTCACTAACTCTTGACTACCTGGACACACTTCCCGCCATAACAGAAGTTATGTGTGCTATAAATGAACTTGCATTTGGCAAGGCTCCAGGTAAGGATGGGATTCCAATAGAAGTTATCAGGAGTGGGGAAGACACACTCACTCTACAGATCCACCAGATAATAGAGCTATGCTGGCGAGGAGAAGGACAAGTCCCACAGGATTTCAAGGATTCAAGCGTCATAACACTGTACAAGAACAAGGGCGATCGGAGCGAATGCAACAACTATATCTCACTTTTGTGTATTGTTCGAAAAGTATTTGCCAGAAGTGTTCTGCGCAGACTTCAAGTCCTAGGAGATCAAGTCTACCCCGAATCACAGTGTTGCTTTTGACAGAACTGGTCTACCATTGATATGATATTCTCATTGCGACAAATGCAAGAAAAATGCCGTGAACAGAATCAACCACTGTTTATTGCCTTCATCGACCTCACAAAGGCATTTGATTTGGTCAGTCGTGAGGGTCTGTTCAAGGCACTAAAGAAGATTGGCTGCCCACCAACTCTTCTGTCCATTGTGGAATCGTTCCACACAGGCATGAAGGGTATAATCAAGTTTGATGGTGCTACTTCTGAAGAGTTTGAAATCAAGAGTGGAGTTCAGCAAGGTTGTGTACTAGCTCCCACCCTCTTTGGAATATATTTTCACTTCTACTGAAATATGCCTTTCGTGATCAGGATGGTGGTATATACATTCACTCACACTCAGATGGCGGCCTCTACAATGCTCAGAGATTGAAGGCAACGACCAAAATTAGGAGGAGACTGATCAGAGAGTTACTTTTTGACAGATGATGCTGCAGTTACGACCAACTCTGAGGAAGAATTACAATGTCTACTATCTGCATTCTCCAATGCTTGTTCTGAATTTGGTAGCAAAAAGAAGACACAGATTATATCACAAGGTGCACATGGGGTACCATCAATCTTTATTGACGACGCCGAACTAGAGATGGTAGACCATTTTACATATCTAGGATCAGTGGTAAATAGCAAATTATCCCTAGATCAGGAAATCAACATCCGGATTGGTAAGGCAGCAACAACAATGAACAGGTTAAGAAAAAGAGTCTAGGAGAACAGGAAGCTTACTGCCAAAACAAAAGTCCTTGTCTATCAAGCCTGTGTCCTTAGTACTCTTCTTTATGGCAGTGAAACCTGGACAACTTACTCACACCAAGAGAAACATTTAAACAGCTTTCATATGCGGTGTCTGCGAAGAATTCTTGGTATTAAGTGGCAAGACAAAATCACAAATACTGAAGTATTGGAAAGATCAGGTTGTGTAACGGTTTATTCCATGCTCAGTCTCTGTAGACTTAGGTGGATAGGACATGTTAGAAGGAAGGATGACGGGAGAATATCAAAGGACATCTTTTTTGGTGAATTACAGATGGGTAAGAGATCTCTGGGTCGGCCTGTACTACGATACAAAGATGTGTGTAAACGGAACATGATTGATACAGGCATTGATAATGCACATTGGGAGCAAGTCGCCGCTGAATGTGTTGCATGGAGGGCAAACATAAGAAATGGAATAAAGACAAAGGAGAAAATTATTGCAGATAAGTCACACACCGAGCGTGTGAGACTTAAGATGGTGCATGATGGTGGAAATGACCACGTGTTCACATAAAACCTCTGTGAACGAACATTTACAGCACGAATTGGCATTATTAGTCACATTCGCTACCGCCAATGGTAAATGTTATTAAGCCTGCTTGAAGCATAAACTATCGTCTGTCAAGACAGCAAAGTGCCAATGAATATATATATATATATATATATATATATATATATATATATATATATATATATATATATATATATATATATATATATATATATGTGTGTGTGTGTGTGTGTGTGTGTGTGTGTCTGTGTGTGTCGTGTGCGTGCGTGCGTGCATGCGTGCGTGCGTGTGTGTGTGTGTGTGTGCAGATTTACCAACTAATAGAGCTAGGCTGGCGAAAAGGGCAAGTTCCGCTGTATTTCAAAGAATCAAGCATCATAACACTGTTCAAGAACAAGGAATCTCGGAGTGACTATAACAACAAAAGGGATGTCTCACTTCTACGTAGCGTTAGGACAATAGTTGGCAAAATTGTTCTGCGCATACTTCAAGTCCTGGGAGAGCAATTCTACCCTGAAACAAAGTGTGACTTTCGACGGAACCGGTCTACAATTGATATGATATTCTTATTGCGACAGATGCCAGAAAAATGCCGTGAACAGAATCAATTTATGTGCATTGGCTTCATCTTTCTCACAATGGCTTTTGATTTGGTCACTCTTGAGGGTCCGATGAAGGTGCTAAACAACATAGGCTGCCCGCCAACTCTTCTGTCTATCGTAAAATCGTGCCAGACAGGCTTGAAGGTGTTAATCAAGTTTAATAGTGCAACTTCAAAAGAGTTTAAAATCATGAGTAGAGTTAAGAAATGTTGTGTACTTTCCTTAACCCTCTTTGGAATGTTCTTTTCACTTTAATTGAAATATGTCATTCGTAATCAGGATGGATGTATATTCATTTACTTAAGTTAGGATGGTAGCCTCTACAATGCTCAGAGATTGAATGTCACGACCAAAATTAGGAGGCTACTGATCAGAAAATTGTTTATTGCAGATGATGCTGCGATTACGACCCAATCTGAGGAAGAATTGCAATGCCTGCTATCTGCATACTCCAATGCTTGTAATGAATTTTATTCTGCAATTAGTAAACAAAAAAAGTGACACATATTATGATGCAAGGTGCAAATGTACTATCATCAATCTTTATTGAAGACGCAGAGATGGAGATAGTAGACCATTGGTGAAGTCTGGTCAACTTACTCATACCAAAAGATACGTGTAAACAACATTCATATCTGTGTGTGTAAATAATACTTGGTATTAAGTTGCAAGATGACACCACAAATACTAAAGTATTGGAAACATCGGGTTTTGCGATGGTTTGTTCCATACTCTGTCTGCATTGACGTAGATGGATAGGATACATTAGGAGGATGGACATCGGTGGAATAACAAAGGACATACTTTTACAGATGGGGAAAAAAGATCTCGGGGTCGGCCTCTTCTACGGTACAAAGATGTTTGCAAGCGACGCATGATTAGTACAGGCATCATATTACACTTTGGGAGCAATTGCCTTTTGTCGCGTTACATGAAGGGCATAAACCAGAAATGAATAATTATTAGATATGTCACAAATAGATTGTGTGGGCTGTCAGATGGCGTTTTGGGGCAGGGCAGGGTAACAACATGTGCGCGGTTGAGCGGGAAGTGTAGAAGATCAGTTAGGTTTGTTTCGTCAGGTGAAGAGAAGTGAAAACGTTTAGTTTGTTGCTTGTAAGTTACATATATACCATATCTATACCATATCTAATTATACTGTATTGACTGAAACAATTGCTATAATTTTCTTTGCCTATTTCTGTCCCATCACCCATCGCGTGCAGATCGGCCTATAAAATATAGCACTATATACCCAACTCGTCCCAAAGCGTGTCCAAGTGACTTTTACGTGTTAGTTGTTTTTATTTCTGTTTCGATCAGTTGGTGACTTTAACTGTATACAAATCAGTCATTACTTTAAGTCTATCCTAAACATACTTTACATGGAGAATAAACAAAACAGTTGTTACTGTTAACTCCCTTCTAATCATGTAATACCAGTAGGGATGGAACAGATACATCATCATAGCAAAGTGCTAATTGTGCCTCAAGAGTGACCAGAGGATCTGGCCAACACTCAGCACTCCAAGGTAAGACCAGACGGAAACATAATGTGATTTTAAAATATACCATGTGTATTGGGACACTTTGCTGGGCGCTGAAGATGAGGACGGAAGCACGTATAGGAATGTCTTGAGTGCTGTGATGTCGGTTCTTGACTCTGCTTTAGCTCAACTCAACTCAACTCAACATGTAGTAAATATTTTGTGACAGGACTGAGTTAAGAAAATAACCATATTTGGTCATGTAGTAATTACGGAAAGAAAATGATCTTTTCACACAGTGATACTTATTGGGTATATGGTGTTAAACCAATATTTGTTTCAGACTGATGGCCACTGGTTAGCCTGCTTGTCTGCCAGCTTGTGTTTATAAAATACAATTGAGGTAGATCTTTACAATTGACCTGGATTCCCAGGTCGAGACAGCCTAAAACTGTCACCAGGAAATGTCCTAGGAAGTAGAGGAGACTGAGGTAATACTGACCTCATCATCAGTCTAGTCTCGAATTGTCTGTACAATTATGGGGCTGGCACTGTATGCACAATTCTGGTTGGGACGTGTGAAATGATCCTTCACTTACTGACACACTACCACAAGCCCAATATGTCTTGAGACGTGTAAATGGGGTCCTTTACTTAATTACTTATTCACTTGGGATCCCCGGTAGTGTAGTGACTAACCCCGACCTGGTGGTAAGGGATCGAGAGCACATTGAGAATGATCTTTAAAACTGACTTCTCTCCCAGGTCAACAAATCCTAAAATAGGCACTACGAAATGTTTGGGGAAGTGAAGGCGATCGGTGTGTTACTGACCACATCATCCCTGGAGTGCCGATTGGTCTATACAAATGTGGGGCAAGCACCATATGCCTGGTACCCCTTAGGGTGTGTAAAAGTGTCTGTTACTGTGTTTGACTTGCCTACACATTTACTTACTATGACGGGAGCTGGAAATGAAAGGGAAGTAATAAAATGCACTATACAAATTATCTCATAAAATTAAGGCCAAGCCCAAGGGCGGAGAATGTCCACCTATGTAGCATGTCTGTTATTTGTTTTGTCAGTGAATGTCATGTTTCTGTATGTGCTTTTCTGAGCCGCATGAAATATAATCCCATATATTTCCATATATTCTGTAACTGGGTTTTTGTGTTTTGTATTTGTGTTTTGATCTCAAGCGTAGTTCATACACGTGCTACTGCTTCTTAATGTACTGGACTTATTTTTACCAGTGGATTAGCTTTCCCTATTGCCTGTGTCACTTGTCATCAGGTGAACCCACTCCGATTTGAGGTACTTGCAATTTAAGTTCACAAGTCAAGGACGAGAAGTCAACATTCCAGTCCAAGTTGACCGGTGTCTTAACTGTTTGATCTGTGTGGCGGTCTAATTTTAAGGAATGTTGCATTTTAGAGAGACAAATGTGTGTTGTTGTTTTTTTTTGGTACATGACCTAAATATTATTAATGAGACGAAGATGTTAAAACATAATGAAAAATTGTAGTTATAGATACAACCGTCTAACGTCTGACCGTTGAACAGTTTGTAGCATTAGGTGCTTAATTAACAAAACAAACCAAGATTATGTTTACAGAATCATGTCACCGATACTCATAGATATATATGTTTTGTTGTTGTTGTATAATTAACATAATCACTAGAGGAGGCGTGGCCGATAGGTTACTGCGCTGAAACCTTCTCGTCTGATGACGACGTTGTGGGTTCGTTTCAAACGCCAATCAGTTAGTCTTTTATGCCGACTGTTTAGTCAGACAGCTAGGGCAAACTTCTATACGTAAATTTGCATAGTCAATCATACGCAGTCAATAAGAGCTGAAAGTGATTGCATCGTCTTATAACGAACAAGCAATTTTCATTTCATCATCATCATATTCATCACCTACGATCATCAAGTGCCTTTCCTAACGCCTTGTCATACATCTCCAAAGTTTGCAATCTCAAACAGAATTTATCAGTTCGTGTGTGAATAGTTGTCCATGTCACAATACAGGTTGTGATATTTTCAATTCCTTCACTGGTGATTGTAGTGTTTGGCTGACACTATCAGCTGTGGTAGGTCAGTGGTTAGGCGCTCGCCTGCCGCCCTGTGGTTATGAGCTGGAATACGCATTCAACAAGAACTTTTTGTTTTAACAATCGACCTGGGTTGCCAGTCCAGTTCCAGTCCAGTCCATATTAGTCAGACGAAGATTTTAAAGCATAATGAAATACTCAAGTAGGTTGTCCTTTTCGCAGGACTTTGCCTCAGTTTCGGCATTTATTAGCTGTTAAGTGATTTACTAGATAACGTTTAATTAAGTAGTTTGTCATAGCTTTCTAAACGACCAACTTGCCCCGTGGCTGCCTCAGAATCCTGGAATCTGTATGTCGCGGGAATTGTAAAACTGCTCGTCTCACTTTATAAGGAAACAAACATCCACAAAAGTTGATCACCTTCGCTTAACAAATTAATCTTGGTGGCCAGATGTGGTTCCTGAGACGAATGTTGCGAATTCCTTGGAATGTCAGAGTAACTAACAACGATTGCCTAAGAGAGGCTAATGAAACTAGAACAGTAAATTAAGGTCAATGCCTGCCTACGACCCGGTGATTATGGGCTGGAATCCGCATCATAAAGAAGAACATTTTGTTTTTAAAAAATCGACCAGTGTTGCCAGGTCAGTCCAGTCTAAGACGGGAACCTGGACAGATCTTGGGGAACTGAAGGCGGGCGGTGAGATATTGACCACATCACCCACCTTGTGTCAATGGTCGATATAAATATGGGTGTGGCACCATATACCCAACACGCCTTAAGCTGTGTACAAGTGTCCTTTACTTTGACTCACCAACTCCCAGCACATACAAGAAATGGCGTGGCTGCAGTAATGAGATTAACTCATTAAAGATTGAATACCATTATCGTGTGTACATGCTATCAGTGATGATACGGCATGGGGGTGTTTAAGTCAGAGTGGATCAAGTTTAACAATGGAATGAAATTAGCTTCTGACGCTGTCAGTAAATTCTCAAAATTCACACAATTCAACGGAAGTCGACTTGACCAAAGGGTTTAATGCGCTCTCGCTTAAACTCTCCCTGGTGACCGCGGGAGGGGATTTGTTCCGCATGCAGGTTAGTTGGACTTAAACATTGACTTCTGGTCTTTGAATTGGAGACGTGAATTACAAGTACATCAGAAGTCGGAGTGGGTTGACCTGAATGAGGCGGACACATGGGGAAAGCTAGCCCACAAGGCACAATAAATCAGACCTGTGCACACACTTGTAGTAGCAACTGGTAGTAGTAGCATGTGTGGAGACAACGAAGCCAGCGAATGGGGAAAACGGAATTCAACAAACAAGAACTAATCTCTGAGACGTGTTAGGTTAGGTAGCTGCATATCCATTACAGGACGTCGCATTTATACCCTAACATAGTTTCGCTGTTTACGTTCAGAAGTTTGCGATTGCTTCCTGAGCGACCGGCATTCACATAGTTTAATTTAATTTAATATGTAATTTGTTTAAGTGCTTGCGGTTTCCCCAGAAGACAGGGCCACCCCATTAGACCCCTATTTTTGTTGTGAACACTATAGTCCCATCATGTTGCTTTCTTGGCCTTTTTACAGACCGGACAAAATTTAATATTCAAACATTTATCAACTAATTCATGGACGAGATAAAATAATCAATGAGCTATACATATGAAATACGCCAATGGTTTATAAAATTTAAACATTTACAATATTAGGTAATTATTCTTACAAGCTTCTAAGATAGATTATATATATTTTAATCTGTCACTTGACAAATACAATGGATGTTAATCTATATAAAAATTTAAGGAAAGGTTGCTAATACTTCTCAAATTATTTTTACTTGAGTAACGTCCCTTAAAACAACTGTTTGGTAGTTATGTCCCATGGATTATTTTGATTTAGGTGTGTGCTTTTTAATGCAGTATATCCATGCCTCGTTTGAACATAATGATTTAAAATAAAAGTTGTGAGCAATGAATATATCACTCACCTCATCCTTAATAACTCCTTTAGATGTAACACAACAGATCACAGACGATCTGTCACAACCAGACCATATCCCACTTGACACTAGATATTTTTGCTAAGAAAGATTCCCGGTGAAGAATCATGGCCCTCAGTAAGAATCCTACATATAATCGTGACAGTAATAGTACTTCATCATCCTCTCCGAATCAACCCTACTAGAAAGTAAGGACACCAGCGACCTAAGTACCCCAAAGATCAAATTAGATTGTACACTCCAGAGTACGACACGCCACATGATGATGGAAAGACGAAGTTCACTAAACTCTCCGAGAAAGGAGTCACACGATTTTTATTTACCTGCCGAGATATATTTCAAGGGTTCACCTTTGATTGTCTATCTCTAACAAACTTCAGGACCTTTAAAAGCCTACGAATGCTGCTGGAATAGATTGATGAACAGTCACTAGCCAGTTCTCAATCCACCTAACGTACAGTTGACCTTGAAAGGCAGAATTGAAACAGCAGCACGTTTATTCACATAAAACAACGACTTCCCGATCACAACAGCAAATCAGTATAGTAGATTATAGGCTTAATTCTCTAGAACAACTCTTCCTAACAAGACTGGTCCATTTTTATTTCAGATACTCTTTACACAGGTATTAGACATTGAGAGGGTCTGCCTTGTAGGAATGTTGGAATGCAACTGACCAAAAGGAGGTCGCCCTTGACAATCCTGACGTCACGTATTCAGCGTTCAAACCGAGTGCCAACAAAGCCGTACAGAACAAAAGGACACATGGGATATACCCTTACCATAATAAACTTCATAGTAGCCTCAACCAAATATCCCATGATAATGTGTGCATATCTATATCAAAAGTAGGCGATTATAAACGACATACAAATATGATTTTGTATCTATCGTGATGTTCTAACTGGGATGCATGATATGAAAATAATCCAACAGACCAGAGACAGGTTGATTTCATCACACACACACACACACACACACACACACACACACACACACACACACACACACGCATGTACACACGCATGCACACATACACACACCCCCACACACACATACACACATACACCATATATGATAGATGTCGAATATACCGTATTAACTTTGATACTACATGCCTGCAGGAGACTCGAGTCTGTCAAGATGGGTCGCGCATTATAAACAACTGCACCATTTTTTGGAAGAGTAGAGGGCAGGAAGAAAAAGATCAACTTGGAGCGTGCTTTGAAGTGAAGAGCCTAGGAGGAGCTTTCCCCTTTCTAAATATTACTGGAGCTTAACAGCAACAATCTTCTCCAGCACCTTGCCAACAGTATTCTGTAGGATGATAATCCTAATCCCATTTATCTTTTAATGATCTTTGCCTGTCTTAGGAGGTGGTGTTAAATAGCTGTACACACAATCCTGTTGTACTGAAGACGTCCTTATATTTAGGTTAAAGCAACCAGCTATCTCCATAAGTTCTCCATCACTCATATTTCTCATGTGGGCGTAACTAACCACATTGGGCCCTGGTGCGGTGTCTTTTGCTTTTTTCCCATTACATTTTGATATCTTCCAGCTGTATGATATCTTCACAGTAGGTATCTGAGAGACCTTCTCTAACTGAGTCTCTGATGTCCCCATCGTTCTGATCTGTCTGTGTAACACATCTCTGCATGAAAGCTTCTAATTTATCTTTGTCTGTTGTCAAAGGCGAACCGCTATCTCAGTATATTGTACCCACTGTGGCAGGACGATTTTTCTTCTGCATCTGTCTGTGAAATTTCCAGAACTTTCCCAGTGTTTTATCTCCTCAAATCATAAAATGTTACTATTTCATTCTTTTGGCCTCTGCTCCACAGCGCTTGAATTCCTCCACTTTATCTTTCTTTTCTTTCGAATCTTTCTCAATTTCCTCTTGTGAGAGTTGGGGTGTCCGCCACACTTTCTGTAACCGTTTAAGTGCCGCTCTCTTTGATCTCCATGCCCGTTCTAGCTAGGAAGTCCACTATGGAGGCTGCACATAAGTAGGTCTGCTAGTGACACTGCATGTCCTCTGTCTGAGACGTCCATGAATGGTGTTTTACCTCTCATATTTAAAGGGCTTACGTGCTCTCACAGCATTGGTCTTCAATACTGAACACGGTAGATTGTCATCCCCATGATCACACAGGACAGTCCATTTGACATCCAAGTCCAACGACTGGGTGTGTCTGCATGAACAGGCCTCATTCCCATTCTCGTTGTCCTCCCATCGTTTATGTAGACTACTTCTGCATCCACCATGGCTTCAGCAAGGATAATTCCCTGTCGGTTTTCCCCAGTATTGTCCCAATCTCTGTTTCGTGCATTAATGTCTCCACATATGAGAGGCCTACTGCCTGGGATCTCCACCAGCTCATCAAGCCAATCCTATAATTTCTTTGTGACAAAAGAATCTACCATGGAATATACATTTATTAAGTTCCAGCTCAGACCCCCAATGTCTATCTCTATACCCTGCACTTCTCTGGCATTGGTATTTCACTGATTTAGGTTTAGAACCTTGTTTTAATCCCCCCTTCACTAGCAGACCCTGCCCATGTCTCCCCTGTACAGTCGGATAAATGTGAGGAACATATCCATGGCACTGGCAATCATCTCCATTCAATTCTTGCAGCAACATGACATCAATGTCTTAAATCAGCTTCTCCAGTACATGCACTCACTGCTTAACACTGCGGACGACTCCATTAGCCCACTCTTATATTTTTTTAAATCCTGGGCGCTGTGTTTTCCCCTTACTCACCCGGCCCTCGCGCTTCTATTTCTACGCCTTCTTCTCCATTCGTTGGCTTTCGTCTTTTCACTCCATCTACACTGACCGCTGAAGGTGGTATCAAGCGCAGAACACGTACTCCATAGCTCCAGCGATGATTTGAAGAAAGAACGTTTAATACCATATTTTATGTAGTGTATGTGAGGGTTTAGTTTAGTTTAGTTTCCCATGTGAGGGTTCATACACGGTCACCCCAGTAGTGCCTCGTGATGGGAATGGGGCCCGGGACAAGATGTCCATCAGGTAAGCGCCGCCCCTACAACAGCTTGACTGCCTGTTATCGACTGTGCTCCCCACAGCCATGCAGTTCCTTGACACGCAGAATTCTTCTTCTTCTTCTTCAGCATTCCGAGCCATTGAGGTTCTTTGCTGCAAATACAATCTGTCTCCATTCGTCTCTCTGGTGGACCTTCTCTTGCCAGTCGTTGATTCCAAGTGCTTGTAGGTCTGTATGTATATTATCTCTCCACCGCCTTCTTGGTCTACCTCGGGGTCTACGGTCATTTATTTCCTGAGTGTAAGCGAGTTTTGTTTCCCTATTATCTTCCATTCTTTCTATATGCCCCAGCCATTGTAGTCTATTAGCCTTCATGATACCAGTGATTAGCGGGGACTTAAACAAATCATAAATGTCTTTGTTACTTCTTCTTTTCCACTCTCCACTTTGTGTATCCCTAATGGGTCCAAAGATGCGTCTTAAAATTTTGTTCTCAAAGGTTTGTAACAAGGCTTCGTCTCCTTTCGTTGTACTCCAGGTTTCAGAGCCATACAGCACAACTGGTCTGATCAGTGTTTTGTATATTGTGATTTTGGTGTTACGAGATAGCGCCTTTGATTTTAGTAGATGTTGTAGTGCATAGTATATCTTATTTCCAGAGTTGATTCTAGTTTGTATTTCTTCCCTTATGATGTTGGAGCAGTTGAAGATTGTACCCAGGTATTTGTATGTTTCCGTTCTTTTAATGGTCATATTATCTATTTGTATGTGGCCAGAGTTTTTAGCCATTCCGTCTCTTGAAATTACCATATATTCTGTCTTATCTTGGTTGATAACCAGCCCCATCTGTTGGGCTTTTTCCTTTAAGTGAGTCAATATTTCTAATGTCTTTTGTTCACTTTGCCCTATAATATCTATATCATCTGCATAACCAAGCAGCTTGGATGTTCCTCCAATATCACATTCCTCCTTTACCTTCCTTACAACTTTCTCTAGAGCCAGATTGAAGAGTAGCGGCGATAGTGCATCACCCTGTTTCAAGCCAGATGTTATTTGGAAGGGGTCTGATTTCCTGCCTTTATATGTTACTATATTATAAGTATCTTCCATGCATAGTTTGGTCATGTTAAGAATACATCTTGAAATTTGGACGTTACCCTAATCGGGGGTGGGGGAGGTTAGGGGGGGGGAGGTAACGGGTACCCCACTTTGCCCAAGAGTGTGCATTAGGCCAGCGGAGGGAAGGAGGCTCCTGACTTCTCCTTCTATAAGGGGATACCAACGAACTCCGTACTCCGCTTCCCGAATGTTGTCACTGTGCACTGATGGAAGTCCAGCTGGTGCCAATGGCGGAATGTTGGAACTGCCTTGATCCCAAAGCCTTCATAGAAGGAATGCTTCACATTGTCAGTGGCATATGAGGTGATAATGGTGGCAAAACCATAAGAAATTACCAAAAGAAGAGATAACTGTCTGTCGGTCATTACCTCTAGCTTGAAATGCAATCATTCCCAGTAGTGAATTCTTTACTGCAAAGCACACTCCGTGTTAACTTGTTTACTTCCTGCCCTCTATTTTTCCAAAACTGGTGCAATTGTTTACCATGCGCGACCCATCGTGAGAGACTCGAGTCTCATGTAGGCCTGTAATATCAATGTTAAGACGGTGTATTCGACATCATTCATATGTGGTGTGTGTGTGTGTGTGTATGTATGTGTGTGTATATGTGTGTGTGTGTAGTCATGTGTGTGTGTGTGGTGTGTGTGTGTGTGTGTGTGTGTGCGTGTGTGTGTGTGTGTGTGTGTGTGAGAGAGAGAGTGTGTGTGTGTGTGTGTGTGTGTGTGTGTGTGTGTGTGTGTGTGTGTGGCGAAATCAGCCAATGTCTGGTCTGTTGGATTATCCTCATGCCATGCTTCCCAATTAGAACATCACGATAGATGCAAAATCATATTTGTATGTCGGTTATAATCGCAAAATTTTGATATAGATATGCACACATTATCCTGGGATATTTGTTTGAGGCTACTATGAAGTTTATTAGGTAGGTGTATATCCCATGTGTCCTTTTGTTCTGTTGTTACGGCTTTGTTGGCACTCGGTTTGAACGCTGCATACGTGACGTCAGGATTGTCAAGGGTGGCGTCCTTTGTGTCAGTTGCATTCCAGTCTTGCTACAAGGCAAACGGTGAAAGAGCGCCTTCAGAAGAATGCAGAGAAGAATTTACGGGTGAAATTCGTGTTGCTAATTTTCCAGATTTTAACACCCGCAGTCAGTTGCTACAATCACCTTATCACCTTACTTTTCAATCTCCTAATGATGACTTCCACAAAAACAACACCACATATAATATATATATATATATATATATATATATATATATATATATATATATATATATATATATATATATATATATATATATATATATATATATATATATATATATATTCATTGCTCACTTTTTTTTAGTTTAAACAAATTATGTTCAAACGAGTTATGAATATACTAAATCAGTGGTTCTCAACCTTTTTTGGCCCTTTCCCCCCTTCATCATATTTTCAGAACGTCATCCCTCCCCCTTTCGTATTTCCTCTCTACAAATTCCCCTCCCCGCCTCTACACAGTATACGTAATAATGGAAGCTAAATTTAATAACACATACTAATATAAGTCTAGACGTCTACATAAAACGTGATTTGTGAGTCTACTTACGTTATAAAATGAATTTCAGAAGGGTGAGACGTACAGAACAGTAAAGTATGAAGGAAAAACAATATCAAGTAATCGGTTCTTGTATTAACGCGATCTTGAAATAATCTTAATTACCCCCCTCCCCTCGGAAACCCTAAAATTCCCCCTGGAGGGGTGGGGGGATTCCTCACCGGTTGAGAACCACTGTACTAAATTCAAAAGAAACCATGGGACATAACTACTAAACAGTTGTTTTAAGTGATGTTACACAAATTAACATGCATTTATATTTTTATTAAATAATTGCAAAAAAGTGTACAAAGCTTTCCTCTTAAATGTGTATATAGTTTAATAGAAATTGTTTTCTTTAAATGACAAGATAAAAACTATAATCTGTCTTTTAGATTTTCATAACAATAATTAATTAATATTTTAAATCTTACAATTTTACAACCAACTGGTATGTTTCTTATGCAATAATACATTAGCTATTTTATCTCGTAAAATGTAAGTGATAGTAGTTGTAGTATAAGTATCTGTGTGCGGTCTGGGAAAGGTCAAGAAAGGAACATGGTGGGATTAAAGGGTCAACAACAAACATGGGTGACTAATGTGGCGAGTTCTGGCATCTGGGGGGAAACCGCGAGTCCTTAAACAATAATTAAATTAAATTAAACCGTGTGAGTGCCGGTCGTTAAGAAAGCAATCGCAAACTTCTGAACGTAAACAGCAAAACTATTTTAGGGTATGAATGCGACGTCCTATAATGCAGTGCTTCCCAAAGTGGTGGTCCGTTGACCGGTGCCGGTCCGCGAGCCCTACTTTGTACGCAACGTGAGTTGAAAAAAATAAGAAAAAGGTACATATTTTCTCCTTTAAGGATTATTTAGAACTTTCTAAAAACAAGATTGTCCTTTTCTCAAAACATGATATCCGCACCGTTTTTATGGTGATTTAATTTTAAAATAACTTGAGCCTGCAGCAGTATATCCCAAGGAGTAATTATTTTTAAGAAGCAAATCATTGGTTCATTGGCACCTTTCCGTCTTGACAGAGGACAGTTTGGTACATTGTGCTTCAAAAAGGTTTAATAACTAAAACCCATGGCGGTGGCGAGTGTGGATGATAAGGCAAATTTGCGCGCAAATGTTTGTCCACAGTGGATGCATGTGAAAACATGGTCATTTCACCATCATACACAACCTTACGTCTCTCACGCTCTGTGTGTGCTTTATCTGCAATCATTTTCTCCTTTGTCTTTATTCCATTTCTGATAGTTGCCCTCCAAGCAACATGTTCAGCGGCGACTTGCTCCCAATGTGCATTATCAATGTCTGTATCAATCATGTCCCGCTTACACACATCTTTGTATCGTAGTAGAGGCCGACCCTGAGATCTCCTACCCATCTGTAATTCACCAAAAAAGATGTCCTTTGGTATTCTAACATCATCCATCCTCCTAACATGTCCTATCCATCTAAGTATACGAAGACTGAGCATGGAATAAACCGTCACACAACCTGACCTTTCCAATACTTCAGTATTTGTGATTTTGTCTTGCCACTTAATACCAAGAATTCTTCGCAGACACCGCATATGAAAGCTGTTTAAGCGTTTCTCTTGGTGTGAGTAAGTTGTCCTGGTTTCACTGCCACAAAGAAGAGTACTGAGGACACAGGCTTGGTAGACGAGGACTTTTGTTTTGGCAGTAAGCTTCCTGTTCTCCCAGACTCTTTTTGCTAACATGTTGATTGTTGTTGCTGCCTTACCAATCAACGGATGTTGAATTCCTGATCTAGGGATAATTTGCTATTTACCTCTGATCACAGATATGTAAAATGGTCTACTACAGTGGTTCCCAACCTTTTTTGGCCCATGCCCCCCTTTACTATATGTTCAGAACATCATTCACCCCCCTTTCGAATTTCGGCGCTATAAATTCCCCCCCCCCCCCCTACAAATCCGTACAAAGTATACATAAATTGGAAGCTAAATTTAATAAAACACACTAGAACAAGTCGAGACATCTACCTAAAACGTGATTTGCGGGTCTACTTACCGGTTGAGAACCACTGGCCTACTATCTCCAGTTCGGCGTCGTCAATAAAGATTAATGGTACCCCATGTGCACTTTGTGACATAATATGTGTATTCATTTTGTTAATTGTTAAACCAAATCCATAACAAGCATTGGAGAATGCAGATAGTAGATGCTGTAATTCTTCCTCAGAGTGGGTCGTAGTTGCAGCAGCATCCACAAAAAGCATCTCTCTGATTAGTACCCTCCTAATTTTGGTCTTGGTCTTCAATCTCTGAGCATTATAGAGGCCGCCATCTGAGCGAGAGTGAATGTATATACCGGCATCCTGATCACGAAAGGCATATTTCAGTAGAAGTGAAAAGTATATCCCAAAGAGGGTGGGGGATAGTACACAACCTTGTTTAACTGCACTCTTGATTTCAAACTCTTCAAACAATTTTCATTTATGCGACACATGTTGTATTTTCCAAGGCACACTGGCCATGAACTCGAGTCCTTGCCCACACGAGCATTGAAATCACCGAGCATATAAATGTAGTCGGATTTTGGAACTGCCTTGATAATAAAGTCTAGCTCCACATAGAACGTATCCTTCACATCATCAGGGGAAGCGAGTGTCGGTGCATATGCAGTGATAATGGAGGCAAAACCACAAGAGGTTGCCAAGCGCAGGGATAATAGTCTTACATTACCTCCAGCTGGGATATCAATCATTCTAAGTAGCGAATTCTTCACTGCAAAGCCCACACCGTGTTGCCTTTTTTCTGCCTGCCCTCTACCCTTCCAAAAAAAAGGTGTAATTGTTTTCTTTGAGTGAACCTTCCTCAGCGAGGCGAGTCTCCTAAAGGCCAGCAATATCAATGTTAATACGATTGAGTACGGCATCAATCACAGCCGTTTTCTCACATCGTCAATATTTGTAAAGTCAATGGAAAATCCTGGACATATGGTTCTTACGTTCCAGGTAGCAAGCCGTACCTTGAGGTTTCTATTTTTATTTTTGTTTGTACCTGGTGCATTGGTTTTACAGCCTGCGGTTCAGATTTTGTCCTAGCCCCAAGCACACATTGAAGCAGGCAGGCTGTGGTGGATCAGCACCCAACTGGCCGGGGGCTGCCCAGCTTGAGGCGGGCCGTAGATGATCAGTGACACCTGTAGGTGTCTCCCACCGTCAGAGGCAACGCGTGGAGCCCCATGTCTACGCCAGTTGACAAGGACTTATAACCCGTAACAGTTAACTCTCGCTTTGATTCCGAGACCGGTTAAGACCAGGGATGGAGTTATTGCCTCTCCATAGCACAAAGCCTGGGCTAAAATATAGAGACCATGTGTTGCCCATGCAGCATAATCCCTCTCTCGGCCTGCCCAGTTCACTCCAGAGGAAAGGTAACACCTATACATCTGGAACAAGACAAGCTGCAGATCCTGCCGGACAGCAAAGAAATGCTCTAGCTGTCCTCCTGCCGGAGCTTCGATCCTAGACTAGCTGCCAACCAAGGCTTAGGGCCTGGTCTGCCCTGCCATGACATTTTCTCTTTCGGTTGCATTTCCTCGCACCAGGATAAGGCTTGGACCCTCCCAATTGCTCTCTTCGGCCCGAAGCCGTTGGCACAATGTGGTTGTCGGGTTTGGTAAGCGCCGCCCAACGTTCGGCGCTAGCAGAAAGCATGTACAATACCGTCTACTGTCATACGGTAGCTCAGTCATATCTGACTAGAATGCACACACACTGACACACACACATACGCGCGCGCGCGCACGCACACACGCACACACACACACACACACAGCGTGCCTCAGAAAAATTCATACAAAGTAATCGCCCACCAGGTTAAATGTAATCGCAGTTTCGATCTTTGAACATTATGTTTACGTCATCATTTCAAACATATCAGGCAACACATTGCTACCGTAATGCGTTCTACAAATGGTGTAATATGAAAAGTTTTGCTGACGTACATTTAAACTGGTTGGCGGTTACTGTGTATACTGATTCCGTATACTGAATGGTCACTACTTAAATAAAAAAATAAAATATATTTGTTCTATCGGGTTGTGGATTAATACATTAAAAGGCACTCGCCTAAATCAAAAGTTGTCATGGGAGATAACTGTCAACAATAACAAAAATAAATGTATATTGATTTAATAATGGCAACTATTTTCCTAATCTTTTCCTAAATTTTTACAGATTTTAAGAGCAATTATATTTTATAAAAGATAAATAAAAAGAATAATATGTCTTCTAAAATCACATAATAATAATTCCTTATTTTGTAAAACTTAAAATTTTATAACCTACTTTAATGCTTTCTCTGTTTTGTACATTAAATGTATTATACTTAAGTTGTATGATTTTACTTCTCCAATTCTGCGGAATATAAGTTTTGTCCGGTCTGTAAAAGGCCAAAACTCCTTAAAAGTACGTCTCTTCTATCTCTGACGGTTACGGACTATATGAAAATGCATCATAATCGAACCGTCAGAGATTTCCATTCGGTCGTAGAAAACCACACATAGAAACGTGGCATTCAGTGACAAAACAAATCACAGACATGCTACATAGGTACTTATACAAGACATCAACACATTTTGGAAGAAGCACAGTCGTAACATCATTCATCATTTCTAAGATAATACATTTAGCTACAGTGTTAAATCCCCCAAACACAACGGATATTTCATCTTCAGCAAAACAATACAAAGTATACAATACCAAACTACTAATACAAGATAAGAAGCAAGAAGGACTAGCACTAACAAGATTTATACACACAACAGGAAGCTTAAGAATCAAAAATATAGCACACGTCATGAATCATCCCGAATAATATTCACTAGCATTATACTACAATTAACTCATTCCTAACGTGATGGATTGCTGGTGCTACATAGAACCTATACTTTTGTATGAATGTGAAGCGTGGACAATACGCAGTCAAGCTGAAAAACATCTGATGGCTGTGGAAATGTGGTTTCTGAGGCAAATGCAAAGAATACCATGGACAGACAGAAGAACCAATGAGCAAGTCCTTCAAGAGGCAAATGAAGATCGTAAACTGATTGGAGACATTAGGCGTAGACAGTCACAATGTTTTGGGCATGTTATGAGAAGAAATGACTTGGAGAACTTAGTGACGACTGGTAAGATCGAAGGGAAGAGACCAAGGGGAAGACCGAGAAGTAAATACCTGGATGGCTTGGCCACATGGCATGGTCGAGACAGGAAAATGGAGCTTATCCACGACTCTGGTGACCGAGTGAAATGGCAGAACATGACCGCCCACGCTTACCGGCATGGCACATGATGGATGGATGGAACGTGATGGATGGAACGGCTTGTCTTTGATTTTTGGGTGTAAATGTCACGTGGTATCGATGTTGCTACTAGATTTGTTAACGTTGGTTTATAAATGACTTAGATTGATTGCATTTCAAGTTCCTCCAGCCCGTTCCGTGCGAAGGTTAACATTCGCAATCTGCAATCCCTCATACCACTTTCGAAACTCTACTGTGGGCGATTTGGAAGCAGTACCGCATTGGGTTGGTTTCCCGTACAAAGGTATGAGTGACGGTACGTATATTTTCCAAGAGATTAGGAATAGCCAGAAATTTCTGGGACTTGACTGCAATGTCCTGTAAAGGATATGCAACCTAACAGATTGATTGAATTTCGTGTCTCGAATACCATTGCTTTGACCGGGACAGACCAATGTTTCAATGGGCTGTATGCGACCCGCAACCTGAACATACCCCGCCCATGTTCAAGGCCATAATTATATGAGATAATTTGCAGAGGAGCGGTTTGCCGAGTGGCTAAGTACGCCGTGTTCTCCTTCGTACACCCGGGTTCGAATCTCCAGTAAGGTGTGGGATTTGTTTCTGTCGGGGGCAAAAAGAAAATCCTAACCTGCACAGTTCACGGCGACTACACTAGCCAGGCGGTCTTAATTCCTCAGTCTCAAGACCACCCTGCCTTAAACTGCAAGGTACTATAGGCAGCAAATGACAGTTTTTTTTTTAACCTTTCCTTACTTCCCCTTCATTTCTAACTTCCGTTATAGTAAGTTAATGTGTAGGCAAGTAAAACACAGTAAACGACTCTCTTACACACATTAAGGTGTACCAGGCATACGGAGCTTGCCCCATATTTGTATAAACCAATCGGCACCCCAGGGATGTTGTGGTCAGTAACACGCCGATCGCCTTCACTTCCCCAGACATTTCGTAGTGCCCATTTTAGGCTGGGTTGTCCTGGGAGAGAAATCAGTTTTGAAAATCCTTCCCGATGTGGATTCGAAGTAATGACTTTCAAGTCGGAAAAGGGAGGGGGTGGGGGGGGGGGGGGAGTAGGTAGACACTATGCTACCTAGGCTTCTAAGTAAATATGAAAATAAGTAAAGGACACCATTTACACGCTTCAATGCATACTGGGCTTATGGTAAGTGTGTCAGCAAGTAAAGGACACCATTTACACGTATCAAGGCATATTGGGCTTGTGGTAAGTGTGTAAGTAAGTAAACGACCCCATTTACACGTCTGTAGGCATAATGGGCTTGCGTTAAGCGTGTTAGTATGTAAATGATCCCATTTACACTTCTCAAGGCAGATTGGGCTTATGGTAAGTGTGTCAGTAAGAAAATGACCCTATTTACAAGACTTAACCAGCATTGTGCATATGGTGCTAGACCCATAATTGTAGAGATCATTCGAGACTAGACTGATGACGTGGTCAGTATCACCTCAGTCACTTCTACTACCTAGGAAACTTCCCGGTGAAAGTTTTAGGCGGCCTCCACCTGGGAGTCCAGGTCAATTGTAAAGATCTACATCTGTTTCTGTAAATACAAGACTACCAAGCTGCAGACAAGCGGGCTAACCAGTGGCCATAAGTCTAAAATAAATATGGGTTTAACACCATATACTCAACATTTCTCACGGCGTGAGAATATTATGTACTTTTCGTAACTACCTACTTGACCACACAGAATTACTTTCTAACTCAGTCCTATGCAAACATATTCTCTACATGTTGAGTTGAGTTAAATAAGATAAATATTTTTCCAAACAACGTTATCTTAAAATCTTACGGGAGTGTTTTAACCCCTCATCTCAAACACAACCTTCAATTTCAATCTGGCTATCATCATCAACAACAAAGTGCCCTGCCAGCTGGCGTAGAATTCCATGTCTCTCCACAGATCTAGCTCTTCGGTGTTCTTGATCACCAAAGCTGATGGTATTCCTCCACGACAGCATCTCAATCCGTCCAGCATCATTTCTCTTGGTCGGCCTCTGCGTCTCTTCCAATTGATCTTTCCAACTGTCAAGATGTTCGCCAATGCATCTCTTCTCAACACATGACCAAAGAAAGCTGTATGTCTCTTTCTTATTGTTGCATATAATATTTTAGTTTTATTAGCCTCATTCAGACAATCGTTGCTAGTTACCCTGGCAGTTCAAAGAATTCGCAACATTCGTCTCAGGAACCATATCTGGCCACTAAGGTTAATTACTATTTGTTTTTGTTTTTTAAGTTAAGAAGAGTAGCTTTTGTTAGTATTTTTGATTATCATAGCCGGCGGTATGGCTAAAGGGGAAGTGAGAAGTGTCGAGGATTGACGTCAGACGAGGGCGGTTTTTAACAGAACGCTTTGCTTTGATATCTATTATATGAGGCGTTAATCGTTCAGAAAGCTATGACAATCTACTGAATTAAACATTATCTAGTAAATCACAAACAGCCAATGAATGCAGAGGTTGAGGCAACGTTCTGTATCAAGACATACAATTAACTTGAATGTTTAAATACGCTTCAAAATCGTCGTCTCATTAATATTATTTAGGGAGGGTTAAGATGCATTAAGACTGAATCACATTGCCAGATGGAGAAGACCTGATAATTCGGGGCCACATCGATTGACGGATGTCAGTCACTGCGATCGGGCAAGTTTTGAGCTACATCATACAATGGGTGATGTTTTGATATTCTAGTATGATAATTGGTCGCATCTAGCGTGAGTCGCGTGATCAGTGGTTGCATACCCGCCTCACACGCCAGTGATCCGGAGTTCGATCCCGATTCCAGTCAGGGATATGCACTTCTAACGATCTCTAGTGAGAGCGACACTCGAGTATAGTGCTTCCAATCTAATGTGGACAAGGCTTATGGTTGGTGCCGGAATACGATCAGAGTTGCCAGCAGTTGGTTGTGCTCAATCTTTAAACCTCAAATCCCGAAACAACCAAATAAAGCAGTATCACAGTTAGCATTGTAGTATTTACGAGTTAATGATGTTTGATTCAAATATTGTCTTCGTGTGATAATGAGGTCCAGCTGGTGCCAATGCCGGGATATTGGAACTGCCTTGATCAAAAAGTCTTATTCCTCATGGAAGGAATCCTTCGCATCGTCAGAGGAAGCCAGTGTCGGTGCTTATGCAGTGATATTGGTGGCAAAACAAAAGAGGTTGTCAAGCGCAGAAATGACTGTCTTTCATTACCTCCAGCTGGAAATTCAATCATTCCCAGTGATAAATTCTTCATTTCAAAGCCAACTCCATGTAGACTTTTCTCTTCCTGAAAACCACTCGTCCACAACATGGTGCAATGGTTTCCCCTTCGCTATGCGTCCACCGAGAGGCGAGTCTCCTGCAGTCCTGTAATATCAATGTTAAGACGGTTGCGTTCGGCATCATTCACAGTGTATATACATATATTGGTCACTACTTCTATTTTTGTTTAAAGTTAGTTCTGTTCAAACGATCTATGGACATACCGCATTACAAGGCACAAAACCTAAATCAAAAGGTGTCATGGGACATAACTACCAAACATTTGTTTCAAGTGACATTACTCAAAGAAAAATACATATACATATTTTAATTAAATAATGCAAAATGTTCGGTATAAACTATCTTTAATTTTTATTTACAACAACAAGAATTACATTTTGTAAATTATAAGAGAAAAATTTTTAACTAACTTTTAAGATCACATAATTATTAATTGCTTGGTTTTGTATATCTCAAAATTTTACAACCTACTGTTTTGTTTCGTCTTTATAGTACATTAAGTATTTAATCACTCTAATAAATATCGGGATTTGGCTGCTAGTTGCAATAATAATTTTTGTCCGGTCTGTAAAAGGCCAAAATTCCTTAAAATTAGATTTCACCCGGGTCAAACAGTTGGACTGGAATGTTGACTTTTCGTCCATGACTTAGACAAGCAAATTACAAGTACCTCTGAAGTAGGAGTGGGTTCGCTTGATGGCGAATGACACATTAAATAGGGAAGCTAATCCACATGCAAAGATCATGTCAGTGCATTAGAAGCACTAGCACGTGGCTTAAAGCACACACATGCATATAAAAACAAACAAAAAACAGATACAGGCTATATGAAAATATATGGGATTACGTTTGCATGCGGCTCGGAAAAGCACATACAGAAACATGGCATTCAATGAAAAAAGAAAAAAAATCACAAACAAGCTACATAGGTACACATATAAGACGTCAACATATTTGGAAGAAGCACAGTCGTATACACATTCAGCATTCCTAATATATAATATTTAGCTAAGTGTTGGATCCTAAAAACAGACAATCACAGATATAAATAAATACATAAGACATTTCATCTTCAGCAACACAATGCAATGTATACAACACTAAAACACAAATACGAGATAAGAAACAAGGAGTAAGTATGTCAAGACTTATACACAAATCTGTTAGCATTAAGAATAAACTAATTAGGACACGTCATCAATCATCACGAATAACATTCTCTAGTATTAAACTACAATTAACTCACATCAAATGTGCTGGTTGGAACGGCTTCTCTTTGGTGAGACGTGTAAATGTTCTGTGGTATTTATGGTGCTACTAGATTTGTTAATGATGCTTTATAAAGCATCTAAATTGATTGAATTTCGAGTTCCTCCTGCGGTTGCCTTGACAAGGACAGATCAAATGTTTTAACCGGGCTTCTTATGGCCCGCAGGCCGGACATTCCCGGCCATTGGACTAGGCCATAATGTTATGAGATAATTAGTATAGTGTCTTTCCTGACCTCATTTTTATTTCCAGCTTCCGTCATAGTAACTAAATCTGGGGCCAAGTAAAACACAGCACCATAATCTTGTACACGCCTTAAGGTGTACCAGGCATATACTGCTTGACCCATATTTGTATAGACCAGTCAGCACTCCAGGGATGATGTGGTCAGTAACACGCCGATCGCCTTCACTTCCCCAGACATTTCGTAGTACCCATTTTAGGCTGGGTCGCCCTGGGAGAGAAATCAGTTTTAAAAGTCCCCAATGTGGATTCGAACCCAGGACCACGACGAGGAAATCGACGGGGTAGCCACCATGCTGTCGCGGCCTCCAGGTCAGGAAGTAAGTAAGCAAGTAAGACAATGACCCCATTTACACGTCTTAAGCCATGCTGGGCTTGTGGTAACTGTGTCAGGAAGTGATCCTTTTACACGTCTCAAGCAGCACTGTGCATATGGTGCCAGACCCATAATTGTACAGGCTATTGGAGACTAGACTGATGACGTGGTCAGTATAACCTCAGTCTCCTCTACTTCCTAGGACATTTCCTGGTGTCACTTTTAGGCTGCCTCGACATGGGAGTCCAGGTCAACTGTAAAAACCTCAATTTCTGTGAACACATGACTACCCGTCCACGAGGAACAGTTCGCACTTTACATGATGATTTATCCGTTCCATCACTACATGTATCACATGATTAGAAGAGAGCGGCAGTAACTACTGTTTGGGGTATTCTTCATGTAGAAAATTATTAGGATAAACTTGACTAAAGTTCATTAAAGTAATGACTGATTTGTTGTTGTTGTTGTTGGTGTTGTTGTTGTTGTTGTTGTTGTTGTTGCATATCCCTTACAAGACGTTGCAGTCAACATCTGCATTTTTCAGCTGCTGTTGATGTACTAGGCAAGTTTTACTTTCACTAGTTTGCCATTGCTTTCTGAACGACCGGCTCACATACCCCGTAAGTTACCAACGCGGCGAGAACAGCTACCGATTCTCGCACAGGTTACGTTACTCACGAGAATATACAGGATTACAGAAAAAGACGTTAACGCCATGGCCAGATATAGTTAAAGTAGCCAACTGCTTGAAGCAGAAATAATAAAACAAGTAACATGTAAAGGATACGTTTACTCGCCGTGAGGCCTGTTGGGTATATAGTGCAGGCCCCATATTTTATAGATAGATCGGCACGCGATGGGTGATGGGACAGAAATAGGAAAGAAAAGCATAGCATATATTATAATATCAATACAGTATAATTGGACATGGGGTTCGTCCCATATTTGCATGTAGCTGAATGGCAAAACAGGTTTAATATAGTCTAACATTGATATCCTGATAGTTGCAGCCAAAGATTTAATTCCGACCAAGAAAAAGCAACTTAAGCCATGGATTACATCAGACACGTTAGAATTAATAAAACAACGAAGGGAACTGAAACAGAAAGGAGGTGAATCTGATAACAGCAGGATGAAGTATAAATCTTTAACTCGAGAAATAAGAAAGAACACAAGAAAGGACAAAAATCAATATATACAAGATTGCTGTACCAGAATAGAGCAATATCATAAGACTGGAAGAGATTATGAAATGTTCAAAGAAATGAAGTTATTGACAAGAAATGTTCAACCTCAATTGAATGTTATCTGTGACAAGATGGGAAATATCTTAACAGAATGTAGACAAATTCTAGAAAGATATCAGGAGTATTGCAGTGGAATGTATGATATGAGTGACAGTGAGGATATGAATGAAATACATGAGCCAACGACAGAAGAGACAGAACCTGAACCCTTATTAGACGAAATTGCATGGGCAATAAAGAACCTGAAGAATGGTAAATCCCCTGGATGTGATGAGATACCAGCTGAGCTAATTAAAGCGGGAGGAGAAGAAAGCAAACAAATCTATCACGCATTATGTAAAAAGATATGGAAATATGGTATATGGACAAAAGATTGGAAGAGAACTATCTTCATTCCAATACCAAAAAAGGGCAACCTGAAATTATACACAAACTATAGAACTGTTGCCCTGATCAGTCATGCAAGTAAAATTCTACTAAAAATCATAATGGGAAGACTTCGTAAGAAAATGGAAGAAGAAATTATCGTGGTTCAAGCTGGATTTAGACAAGGAAGAGGAACAAGAGATCACATTCTCAATATGCGTTTAATAATAGAGAAGTGCAGAAAATTTAATGTAAACCTATTCTCATGTTTTGTGGATTATTCAAAGGCATTTGGGAAATCATGAGGAATATGGGATTTCCACGACATGTAATACAACTCATAAGAATGCTCTAAGTAGACCAACAAGCCGCGGTTAGAATATATGACGAGACATCAGACTGGTTTGACATCAAGCAAGGAGTCCGTCAGTGATGTGTGCTGTCCCCCTATTTGTTTAACCTGTACGCCGAAAATATAACGAGAAATGTAAGAGATGATATAAATAGGGAGCTATATGATGCCCTATATATCGGTGGTCGTGACATACCAGAGATTCGGTATACTGATGATACAGTATTGCTATCCACAACACAGACTGGTATAGAAAACCTAATAACCTCAACCCAATTGAATAGTGAAAATCACAACTTGTATCTTAACATTGCAAAAACAAGGATAATGCATATAGATAAAGCCACTATGGAGAAAGAAATATATGCAAATGGGGAAAAATTGGAGGTGGTGGACAATTATGAACATCTTGGGTCATTTATTACCAACAACGGTGACACATTGAAAGACTCCCGTGTGTTGCCGGGGCCCATAAGGGAAGCAAAGAATAGCAACACTGCAGCCTACCATGCATGTCGTAAGAGGCGACTAAGGAGGCTTGATGGTTCCGTCACCCTGCTACTGAGTGAGTGCGTGGCGCGACACTGAGAGCTGTGAGTTTCGTGTGAAATGCTTGTGAATCTGCCCAATGTTTTTTGGAACGTGACTGCATGTTCGGAGCGATGGCAGATGGCTATGTCCCAGAGTTGACCGGTTTTTGCCTTATGCAGAAATGCGTGGCTGCTGGTCTTCTGGTTGACTGCCACTACCATCGACGATGAACTGTATTTTGTGGACAGTGTGGATGACCATCTAGGAAACATCCAGATGGGAAAATGACTACCGATTCCATCAGAAATGAACTGGGTATTTTGTGGGGGACTATTGTGTTGTCATTCTGGCGGCGGCATTATGCACAGTGTATCTGTGCGGGCTGTTGTTTGTCGAGGCTCCTATCTTTTCCACTTTTCACATTGGGCAGTGGGGAGCATTTTGTGTGATATTCACTGGCACAGGAACGGAGCATAATGGGGACAACCCGTTGCTGTGAAGTTGGAACTGCGACTAACTAACTAACTAACTAACTAACTAACTAACGGTGACACAATGAAATAAATTAAACGACGATTATCATTTGCTCTTCAAAGACTAAAACAAATGAATAAATTATGGAATGGGACAGCCAGAACTACAAAGAGCATGCATCTTCCCCATTGCAACATACGCCTGTGAGACCTGGCCACTTACTACACAAGCTGAACAGCGCATAAATGCCTTTGAATATAAATGTTATAAAAGAGTTCTAAGAATATCTTGGGTAAAGAAAAAAACAAATGCATCAATACTTCAAGGGCTGAATATTGAAGAAGGCTGGCTATTAAAGACGATAAAACAAAGAAAATTGAAATATTTTGGTCACTTGAAACGTCACGAAAGTTTGGAGAGAACATTAATGGAGGGTATATGCCGGGGAAGAGAGGAAGAGGAAGGCCAAAGAGAAGATGGGTGCAGTATGTGGCGGATGCTCTCCAGATGGGTGTATCGGACGCGGGACATCTTGCTTATGATCGAGAGGTTTTCCGGAAAGTTGTTATGGGAGAGAGGTTCTGTAAAGGACATGCTACTGAATGAATGAATGAAAATTGGAAGTGATTTGATACATAAATATTAATTCAATATGTCAAGGATATATGTTTGTTGTATTTTGATGGCATATCTCGTAACACTAAAATCACAATATATAAAACACTGATCAGATCAGTTGTGCTGTATGGCTCTGAAACCTGGAGTACAACGAAAGGAGACGAAGCCTTGGTTACAAGCCTTTGAGAACAAAATTTTAAGACGCATCTTTGGACCCATTAGGGATACACAAAGTGGAGAGTGGAAAAGAAGAAGTAACAAAGACATTTATGATCTGTTTAAGTCCCTGCTAATCACTGGTATCATGAAGGCTAATAGACAATGAAAGAATGGAAGATAATAGGGAAACAAAACTCGCTTACACTCAGGAAATAAATGACCGTAGACCCCGAGGTAGACCAAGAAGACGGTGGAGAGATAATACATGTACAGACCTACAAGCACTTGGAATCAACGACTGGCAAGAGGCGGTCCACCAGAGAGACGAATGGAGACGGATTGTATCTGCAGCAAAGAACCTCAATGGCTCGGAACGCTGAAGAAGAAGAAGATTTTGATGGCCAATTGTACTTACACAGATCACTATGTAACCATGCTGTTCTTCCCATTCACACACTTTGAACATGCATATATAATTATTTCTTGTATATCAATGTGATGTAATTGTTTCTTGTATGTCTATGTGATGTAATTGTTTCTTGTATGTCTGTATAATGTAGTTGTTTCTTGTATGTCTATGTCATGTAATTGTTTCTTGTATGTCTATGTGATGCAGTTGTTTCTTGTATGTCTATGTGATGCAGTTATTTCTTTAATGTCTGTATAATGTAGTTGTTTCGTGAATGTCTGTGTGATGTAGTTGTTTCTTGTATGTCTGTGTGATGTAGTTTTTTCTTGAATGTATGTGTGATGTAGTTGTTTCTTGTATGTTTGTGTAATGAAATTGTTCCTTGTATGTCTGTATAATGTAGCTGTTTCTTGTATGTCTTTGTGATGTTGTTTCTTGTATGTCTATGTGATGTAGTTGTGTCTTGTATGTCTATATGATGTAATTGTTTCTTTAATGTATGTGTGATGTAATTGGTTCTTGTATGTCTGTGTGATGCAGTTGTTTCTTGTATGTCTTTGCGATGTTGTTGTTTCTTGAATGTCTGTGTAATGTAGTTGTTTCTTGTATATCTGTGTTGTTCTACTGTTTCTAGGATGTTTGCATGTTCTTTTACCCTTGGTTTTGAAATTGTGTGTGCTTCATTTCTCAGCGATGTGTTTGTACTCGCAGCACAAAGAATATCTCTCTCCTCTCAGATAAGACTGTCGACTGTTTATTCTTTCCTGAAAGAAAGTAACAACATAATTCAACAACATGACTCAATCTCAAGACATCTAATTATATTAAAGAGACATATGTGTAAATAAACCATTATCACAACATCCGTAACTTATAAACTATTCCAGCAAAGAATACTAAGCGGGCAACAGTTTGACATCTTGAAGATAAATATTTTCCCAAGCAATGCAATCTTAAAATAAGTTAAAGGAACGTTTACAAACCTAATTGTAGACACAGCTATCAAGTGCAATCTGTTAACCAAGTTTAATTGGTATATTTTCTTTTTAATAAGAAGATTAACTGGTGTGGCTCTGTGGCTTAAGAGAAAGTGAGACGAGCAGTTTCACAATTCCCCCGACATACCGAGTTGAGGATTCGACGTCAGCTAAGGGCGATTTTTAACAGAGCGCTTTGCGTTGATTTATATTATTTGAGACGGTGGTCGTTCAGAATGCTATAACAAACGACTTAATTAAACAATGTCAAGTAAATAACGACAACACATTAAATGGCCGAGGATGAGGCAACGTCCTGTAAAAGGACATACAGCTGACTTGAATTTTTAATTATGCTTTAAAATTTTCGTCTCGTTAATATTATTTACGGAAAAATCATAGTCTGTGTCTCTTTAATATTCTTAGATGTATTGCGATTGAATCACGTTGTTGATGCTTGCGTTTACTGTCGGTCTCGAAATAATAAACAGTCGACGGTCTTATCTACAAGGGAGGGAGGTTCCTTTGTGCTGGGAGATCAAACACATCCCTGAGAAATGGAACACAGAATATTTCAAAATCAAGGGTAAAAGAACAATCAAACATCCTAGAAACAGGAGAGGCTCACTAACATACAAGAAACACATACATCACACAGACATACAGGAACAACTACAGCACACAGACAAACAAGGAACAACTCTATCACACAGCGAGACAAGAAACTACATCACAAAGTGGTCCTGTCTTGCGGTTTGTCATGAGTAAATATCACTCTGCTCTTCTACCAACCTCTGTCTTTAACTCTGTTCTGTCCATGACACGATACATAGAAGTGAGACACTCTTATAGTTGTTAAAGCTACTCCAATCCCCATTGTTCTTGTGCAGTGTTATGATGTTTGATTATTTGAAACTACTGCAGGACCTGTCTTTCTCCCAATGATAGTTCTATTAGCTCGTGGATCTGCAGGTTGAGTATGTCTTGCCACATTACTGGTAACCTCTAGTGGAATCTCGCCCTTACAGGAGCCTGGTCTGAAAGAAGTTCATTAATATCAAACGTAGCTTCTCGGAGACTCCTCATGGTCGTCGCTGGAGCAAAGGAGTTCGTACTTTGTGCGCTGCGGAAAGAAACTGAGCCGTATGGAATGAAAACCCGGTGCAATGAAGTCGACTCTGTCGACTTTTAAGCAACTTTTCAATTTGTTTAAGCTTCTATTATGGTGGAAAGTGTGTTCAAGTGGTCAAGAGTTGGGTGAGCCTTTATGTTGTTGAGGGCATCAGTTTAGTCTTTCTTGAGTAAAGCTCCAAATAGTGGTCTGCCCATCTATTCATTTGCTGTTTCTTATCTGTGAGGATTTCTCTAGTTTAGATTTTCAGTGGTGCGCTTCTTGTAATGATTGGACCGCAGCCTTCTTTATACTTTCAAACATGCCACTGATGTTTCCCTAGTCATTGCATTGTTAATGCACTCGCATAAGTTGATCCAATAGCCGTTTGCACACTGTATGGCTGCTTTTTTCAAATCCTTCCTAGCTTGTTTCAGCTCACTTGGTGTTTCGCAGTGCTCTTTCCTTGTGTCTTAAGAGAGTTATCGTCTTTTCTATCAATCAAGGGCTGCAGTGTCAAGCTGTTTGCCGTAAACCAGTCTTGCCAATTTTGATCCTCAGTGTCATAAAACCATGTCAAGTTTCATGATGAAGTATACCCAAATTATCACTTGCTGTACAATCTTCTGATGCATCGGGGAGAGTCTCTTCGAGCTGCTGTTGAAATTCAAAACACTTATCATGATATTTGGTGTTTATCATATTCATAATGGTGATACATTTGTGTTTAGCTGTGTATATTCTCTTTAGTCTCAAACTAACCCTTGCAGCAACTAAAGAATGATCAGTATCGCAAACAGCATAGTACTGATTACGAGTTTATGACGTGTGATTTAAATGTTGTCTCCGTGTGATGATGAAGTCCAGCTGGTGACATTGGCGAGATGTTGGAACTGCCTTGATCACAAAATGCAATTCCTCATAGTATGAGTCCCTCAAATCGTCAGAGGAAGTTTGTGTCCCTGCAGATGCGGTGATAATAGTGGCAAAACCACAAGAGGTTTCCAAGCACAGAGATAACCGTCTTTCATTACTTCCAGCTGGAAATTCAATCATTCCCAGCAGTGAATTCTTCACTGAAAAGCCAACTCCATGTTGACTATCTTCTTCATGCCCTCTGTCCTTCCCAAAAATGGTGTAAGTGTTCTCCTTGTGAGACCCGTCTCCAGCATACCTGTAATATCTGTGTTCAGACGATTGAGTTCGGCATCATTCACAGTGTGTGTATCTCTCCCTGCCCCCTCTCTCTCTCTCTCTCTCTCTCTCTCTCTCTCTCTCTCTCTCTCTCTCTCTCTCTCTCTCTCTCTCTCTCTCTCTCTCTCTCTCTCTCTCTCTCTCTATATATATATATATATATATATATATATATATATATATATATATATATATATATATATATATATATATATATATATATATATATATATTCACCATTTATACGGTCCATCCGATTGAGATGAAATTTTCTACACGTTTCCTTTTCATTCCTGTGCAACTTTCTGTCATAGTTTTTTAGTTTGTTTTTTTTTGGCTACTTACTTACTAAAATTTAATATTTCATTTTTCATTATAATTTCTATATAGCAAGGGGACTTAACTCTAGAAAAGTTATTTCAAGGGGCATAACTTTTAATAACATTTCTATACAATTTATAGTCATATTGTTGCATCGTTTTCAAAGATTTATAAACTCTTTGTCTATAGTTATTTACAGGCATATAAGTTATAATAAATAATGATATAATATTTAAGGCATTTTCAAAGTTTTCATAAAAATAATGCATAATGCATAACATTGTAACTCGTCTTTTTATGCTTAAAAAAGTTATCTACAGTCATGTAGGTGATTAAAAACAGTTTTCATTAAAAATAATGGATGGTGTGTGGAAGGACATTCTTTTAAGTTACTGTGTGAATTTAATGAGACGCTCCCCGCCAGGAGCTGAGCGAAGCCACGCCGGGTCAGATAGATAGACAGACAGACACATAGATAGTCGGGAACGGGAGCTTATATGACTACTTATATGAATTAAATGAGATGCTCCCCACCAGGGACTGGGTGAAGCCGGGCCGGCTCAGACAGACAGACAGACAGATAGACAGACAGACAGACAGATAGTCGGGAACGGGAGCTTATATGACTACGTATATGAATTAAATGAGATGCTCCCCACCAGGGACTGGGTGAAGCCGGGCCGGGTCAGACAGACAGACAGATAGACAGACAGACAGACAGATAGTCGGGAACGGGAGCTTATATGACTACTTATATGAATTAAATTAGATGCTCCCCACCAGGGACTGGGTGAAGCCGGGCTGGGTCAGCCAGAGAGACAGACAGACAGACAAACAAGCAGACAGACAGACAGACTGATAGATTGATAGATCCCCTCCAGGGGCTGGGCGAAGCCGGGCCGGGTCAGCTAGTAGTATATAAATGTCAGTAAAGTATAATTGGATATGTTGTCCACCTCTTATTTTTCCTGTGGCTGAATGACAAAAAAGGTTAATTATAGTTATTATCATACTTGCTGTGTTTCTCTTACAAGCTCTTGTGTCGTTTTGATGAGACAGAGTCATTCTCATTCTCTTTCTGTTCTTAAATAATTCAATGCTTTCATTTGCTGGAGTTCTGTTTCTCATCATCAAGTGCCGTGCCTGCTGGCGTAGGCGTTCATGGCTCTCCACAGATCTCGGTCTTTGGTGTTCTGGATCAACTCTGCTGATGATATTCCTCCATGCCACAGTCTCAATCCGTCCAGCATCATTTCTCTTGGTCTGCCTCTGCCTCTCTTCCCCTCGATCTTTCCAGTTGTCACGATGTTCTCCAATGCCTCTCTTCTCATCACATGACCAAAGAAAGCTGTTTGTCTCTTTCTTATTGTTGTATATAGTGTTCTAGTTTCATGAGCCTCTTTCAGGCAATCGTTGTTAGTTACTCTGGCAGTCCAAGGAATTCGCAACATTCGTCTTAAAAACCACATCTCTGTTGCTTCTAAGTTCTTCCTAATTTGTTCATTTACATTCCTAAGATTCGCTGCCATACAGCAAAACTGGCTATATATAACATTTTAGCACTCTCTTTCTTACATTCATTGATAGCGACTTATTGCATAAGATACTCTTCATTTTCTTAAATGCGGCTTTTGCCTGCCCTATTCTTCTCTTAATCTCTGTTGTACATCTTCCATCTGATGTTATAAGTGCCCCTTCTTCTTCTTCAGCGTTCCGAGCCATTCAGGTTCTTTTCTGCTGATACAATCCGTCTCCATTCGTCTCTCTGGTTGACCTTCTCTTGCCCCTAGGTATTTAAAATTATCCACTTGGTTGAGAATTTCCCCTTCTATTTCTATGTCACATTTTGGTGTCCCCATTTTCTTTGATATCACCATTGTTACTGTTTTCTTGATATTCAATGAGAGTCCTTTCTGTGCACTCTCTGACACTACAATGTCCAATATTTGTTGTAGGTCTGTTGCATTATCCGCCACCAATACTGTGTCATCTGCATAGCGTATATTGTTTATATTATATCCTCCGATTAGTATTCCTGGCTTCTCTTTGATCTCTCTCATTATTACTTCGCTATATAGGGAGAAGAGATTGGGTGACAAGACACACCCCTGTCGTACTCCTAGCTTTATCTGTTCGTAACTACCCTCTTTATTTCCCATTTTAATTGTTGCTACTTGGTTCCAGTATATATTCTTTATTATTCTTAAATCTTTCCCATCAATGTTGATGTCTTCCAACATTTTAATCAGCTCATCATGTTTTACTTTATCAAATGCCTTAGTATAATCTATGAAGCATAAATATATGTCTCTCTGTTTCTCTATTGACCTTTCTATTAGTGTTCGTAATATATATATTGCATTGTATGTACCCTTACCTTCCATAATACCGTACTGTTCTTCACTAATTTCCATTTTTATTTTCTTTCTCGTTCTTCTTATTATAATTCTGAGTAGAAGCTTAGTGAAATTGTTTATGGGGTTAATTGTACGAAACTCTTCACGTTTAATTGCTCCTGGTCTCTTTGGTATTGCTATAAATATAGATTTTAGCATATCGCTAGGTAAATATCATTCAGCATTTTGGTTAATATATCTACCCCAAATTCTCCCAATACTTCTAATTCTTCTACTGTGATTTCATCTGGCCCAGCTGTTTTTCCTTTCTTCATATGTTTCATAGCGTCAGCGACTTCTTCTTTTAGAATAGGTGGGCCTTCTAAGTTACTTTCTTCTGTTAATTCTTCCCTTTCTCCACTATATAATTCTCTTATATACTCATTCCACCTCTTCATTATAGAACCTTCCTCCAATAATATCTTTCCTGGTTTTGATTTCAAACACCCTGTATTTAGTCTTATTTTCCTTCCTGTTAGCTCACTAATTTGTCTGTGCATACTTTTTGTGATCTTTAATGGAATTTAATTCAATTCTTTTGCATTACTCGTTTAACCAACTTTCTTTTGTCTTCAAACATTTATCTCTTATTTCTTTATTTATCTTAGCATACTATTGTTTGTCATTTTTATTATGTTTCCTTTCGTCCATCAGCATTAAGATTTCTTCATTCATCCATTTTTTTCTTAGCTTTTTGGCTTCTCTCCGGTAATATTTCTTTTCTAGTTTGATGAATGGAGTCCCTTAACATTTCCCATTGTTCATTTATACTCTGTATTTTAGCTATTGCATTGTACCTATTTTTCACAGTCACACTGTATTGTTCTTGAATTTCTTCATATACTTTCAGAGCCTCTTTATTAAGTCTCAAGTTCTTAACCATTTTCCCCCTCTCTTTAATCTTACTTTTATTTGTCCACAGGGTGGTACATGATCACTATTACCGTCAGCACCAGGCATTGTCTTTACATTAATTAATGCATTTCTAAATCTTTTATTAATAAGTATGTAGTCAATTTGGTTGCGTATTTTCATATCAGGGCTTTTCCATGTGTATAGTCGTCTTTTATGGTGTTTAAACCATGTGTTTCCAATTATCATATCATTAGTATTTGCCCATTCTATTAGTTTCTCTCCTCGTTCATTTCTTGTACCTAAACCGTAATTACCCACTATATCCTATATTTTTATCTTTACTACATTTGCATTAAAATCTCCCAGTATTATGTTTATTTCTTGTGGTCCAATTTGAGCTATTGTCATTTCTATTTCATCGCAAAAGTGTTGTATTTCTTCAGCACTACTGCTTGTTGTTGGTGCATATACTTGTATAATATTTATATCTATTGGTTTGCCTTTGATTTGACCATTATAACTCTATCTGAAATACACCAGTATCCATTCATAGATTTGGACTGTTTTTTCATCAAATATTATTCCTACACCTTTTTCATGTGTGTCCCCTCCAGAATAAATTATTGTGTGTTTGTCGGTTATAATTTTGCCAGATCCCTTCCATCTCATCTCACTTATGCCTAGTATATTCATTTTCATGTTTTCCATTTCTCTTAGAACATTGTTTAACTTTCCTATGTTTAACTTCCATAGCTCATTTAATGTCTTAACATTCCATGTTCCTACTCTAAATTTATTTAGTTTAGTTATAGTTTTAGTTTTGCCATCAGTAGCTGGATGGACGGCCTGGTGTCACCTGTGGCGCATGACTGTCCCTACCGGACGAGGATATCCTAAGACAGCCTTTAACGTCGTTCACTATTTCTGAAATGTGTGTCGCCATGAAATCTTGGGAAGATAATGTGGTGGTTTCCCCTTGCCTTCCACATTCACATTGTGGTCTTTAAACTCTGCCTTTGACTTCTATTTCTGTTCTGTTTCTATGATGACAAACACGGTAAGTGTTTTGTGACAACAAAATGAGAAATTTAAATGTGGGTTATGGTGATGATGATGCCCAGGAAATGATGTTACTGCAATATCGGAACTGATTTGATAATGATTTTTGTGGCCGATGTTATGTATATAGATTAGCAGATTCAGTACAAATCACTGTGGAAACATGCTGTTCCTGTTTGTTGAATCCCGTTTGTGGCTATGTTATGTATATAGATTAGCAGATTCATACAAATCACTGTGGAAACATGCTGTTCCTGTTTGTTGAATCCCGTTTGTGGCCTGATGTTATGTATATAGATTAGCAGATTCATACAAATCACTGTGGAAACATGCTGTTCCTGTTTGTTGAATCCCGTTTGTGGCCCATGTTATGTATATAGATTAGCAGATTCATACAAATCACTGTGGAAACATGCTGTTCCTGTTTGTTGAATCCCGTTTGTGGCCCATGTTATGTATATAGATTAGCAGATTCATACAAATCACTGTGGAAACATGCTGTTCCTGTTTGTTGAATCCCGTTTGTGGCCCATGTTATGTATATAGATTAGCAGATTCATACAAATCACTGTGGAAACATGCTGTTCCTGTTTGTTGAATCCCGTTTGTGGCCCATGTTATGTATATAGATTAGCAGATTCATACAAATCACTGTGGAAACATGCTGTTCCTGTTTGTTGAATCCCGTTTGTGGCCCATGTTATGTATATAGATTAGCAGATTCATACAAATCACTGTGGAAACATGCTGTTCCTGTTTGTTGAATCCCGTTTGTGGCCCATGTTATGTATATAGATTAGCAGATTCATACAAATCACTGTGGAAACATGCTGTTCCTGTTTGTTGAATCCCGTTTGTGGCCCATGTTATGTATATAGATTAGCAGATTCATACAAATCACTGTGGAAACATGCTGTTCCTGTTTGTTGAATCCCGTTTGTGGCCCATGTTATGTATATAGATTAGCAGATTCATACAAATCACTGTGGAAACATGCTGTTCCTGTTTGTTGAATCCCGTTTGTGGCCCATGTTATGTATATAGATTAGCAGATTCATACAAATCACTGTGGAAACATGCTGTTCCTGTTTGTTGAATCCCGTTTGTGGCCCATGTTATGTATATAGATTAGCAGATTCATACAAATCACTGTGGAAACATGCTGTTCCTGTTTGTTGAATCCCGTTTGTGGCCCATGTTATGTATATAGATTAGCAGATTCATACAAATCACTGTGGAAACATGCTGTTCCTGTTTGTTGAATCCCGTTTGTGGCCCATGTTATGTATATAGATTAGCAGATTCATACAAATCACTGTGGAAACATGCTGTTCCTGTTTGTTGAATCCCGTTTGTGGCCCATGTTATGTATATAGATTAGCAGATTCATACAAATCACTGTGGAAACATGCTGTTCCTGTTTGTTGAATCCCGTTTGTGGCCCATGTTATGTATATAGATTAGCAGATTCATACAAATCACTGTGGAAACATGCTGTTCCTGTTTGTTGAATCCCGTTTGTGGCCCATGTTATGTATATAGATTAGCAGATTCATACAAATCACTGTGGAAACATGCTGTTCCTGTTTGTTGAATCCCGTTTGTGGCCCATGTTATGTATATAGATTAGCAGATTCATACAAATCACTGTGGAAACATGCTGTTCCTGTTTGTTGAATCCCGTTTGTGGCCCATGTTATGTATATAGATTAGCAGATTCATACAAATCACTGTGGAAACATGCTGTTCCTGTTTGTTGAATCCCGTTTGTGGCCCATGTTATGTATATAGATTAGCAGATTCATACAAATCACTGTGGAAACATGCTGTTCCTGTTTGTTGAATCCCGTTTGTGGCCCATGTTATGTATATAGATTAGCAGATTCATACAAATCACTGTGGAAACATGCTGTTCCTGTTTGTTGAATCCCGTTTGTGGCCCATGTTATGTATATAGATTAGCAGATTCATACAAATCACTGTGGAAACATGCTGTTCCTGTTTGTTGAATCCCGTTTGTGGCCCATGTTATGTATATAGATTAGCAGATTCATACAAATCACTGTGGAAACATGCTGTTCCTGTTTGTTGAATCCCGTTTGTGGCCCATGTTATGTATATAGATTAGCAGATTCATACAAATCACTGTGGAAACATGCTGTTCCTGTTTGTTGAATCCCGTTTGTGGCCCATGTTATGTATATAGATTAGCAGATTCATACAAATCACTGTGGAAACATGCTGTTCCTGTTTGTTGAATCCCGTTTGTGGCCCATGTTATGTATATAGATTAGCAGATTCATACAAATCACTGTGGAAACATGCTGTTCCTGTTTGTTGAATCCCGTTTGTGGCCCATGTTATGTATATAGATTAGCAGATTCATACAAATCACTGTGGAAACATGCTGTTCCTGTTTGTTGAATCCCGTTTGTGGCCCATGTTATGTATATAGATTAGCAGATTCATACAAATCACTGTGGAAACATGCTGTTCCTGTTTGTTGAATCCCGTTTGTGGCCCATGTTATGTATATAGATTAGCAGATTCATACAAATCACTGTGGAAACATGCTGTTCCTGTTTGTTGAATCCCGTTTGTGGCCCATGTTATGTATATAGATTAGCAGATTCATACAAATCACTGTGGAAACATGCTGTTCCTGTTTGTTGAATCCCGTTTGTGGCCCATGTTATGTATATAGATTAGCAGATTCATACAAATCACTGTGGAAACATGCTGTTCCTGTTTGTTGAATCCCGTTTGTGGCCCATGTTATGTATATAGATTAGCAGATTCATACAAATCACTGTGGAAACATGCTGTTCCTGTTTGTTGAATCCCGTTTGTGGCCCATGTTATGTATATAGATTAGCAGATTCATACAAATCACTGTGGAAACATGCTGTTCCTGTTTGTTGAATCCCGTTTGTGGCCCATGTTATGTATATAGATTAGCAGATTCATACAAATCACTGTGGAAACATGCTGTTCCTGTTTGTTGAATCCCGTTTGTGGCCCATGTTATGTATATAGATTAGCAGATTCATACAAATCACTGTGGGAAACATGCTGTTCCTGTTTGTTGAATCCCGTTTGTGGCCCATGTTATGTATATAGATTAGCAGATTCATACAAATCACTGTGGAAACATGCTGTTCCTGTTTGTTGAATCCCGTTTGTGGCCCATGTTATGTATATAGATTAGCAGATTCATACAAATCACTGTGGAAACATGCTGTTCCTGTTTGTTGAATCCCGTTTGTGGCCCATGTTATGTATATAGATTAGCAGATTCATACAAATCACTGTGGAAACATGCTGTTCCTGTTTGTTGAATCCCGTTTGTGGCCCATGTTATGTATATAGATTAGCAGATTCATACAAATCACTGTGGAAACATGCTGTTCCTGTTTGTTGAATCCCGTTTGTGGCCCATGTTATGTATATAGATTAGCAGATTCATACAAATCACTGTGGAAACATGCTGTTCCTGTTTGTTGAATCCCGTTTGTGGCCCATGTTATGTATATAGATTAGCAGATTCATACAAATCACTGTGGAAACATGCTGTTCCTGTTTGTTGAATCCCGTTTGTGGCCCATGTTATGTATATAGATTAGCAGATTCATACAAATCACTGTGGAAACATGCTGTTCCTGTTTGTTGAATCCCGTTTGTGGCCCATGTTATGTATATAGATTAGCAGATTCATACAAATCACTGTGGAAACATGCTGTTCCTGTTTGTTGAATCCCGTTTGTGGCCCATGTTATGTATATAGATTAGCAGATTCATACAAATCACTGTGGAAACATGCTGTTCCTGTTTGTTGAATCCCGTTTGTGGCCCATGTTATGTATATAGATTAGCAGATTCATACAAATCACTGTGGAAACATGCTGTTCCTGTTTGTTGAATCCCGTTTGTGGCCCATGTTATGTATATAGATTAGCAGATTCATACAAATCACTGTGGAAACATGCTGTTCCTGTTTGTTGAATCCCGTTTGTGGCCCATGTTATGTATATAGATTAGCAGATTCATACAAATCACTGTGGAAACATGCTGTTCCTGTTTGTTGAATCCCGTTTGTGGCCCATGTTATGTATATAGATTAGCAGATTCATACAAATCACTGTGGAAACATGCTGTTCCTGTTTGTTGAATCCCGTTTGTGGCCCATGTTATGTATATAGATTAGCAGATTCATACAAATCACTGTGGAAACATGCTGTTCCTGTTTGTTGAATCCCGTTTGTGGCCGATGTTATGTATATAGATTAGCAGATTCATACAAATCACTGTGGAAACATGCTGTTCCTGTTAGTTGAATCCCGTTTGTGGCCTGATGTTATGTATATAGATTAGCAGATTCATACAAATCACTGTGGAAACATGCTGTTCCTGTTTGTTGAATCCCGTTTGTGGCCCATGTTATGTATATAGATTAGCAGATTCATACAAATCACTGTGGACACATGCTGTTCCTGTTTTTTGAATCCCGTTTGTGGAAACATGCTGTTCCTGTTTGTTGAATCCCGTTTCCCCAAATCGCTAGCTTTGAACCCGAGCGTTACCCACACACAGGCTACTACTACTAGTAGTTGCTACTAATAGGGAGTGTACAGGACTGATTTTGTTTGCTTGTGGGTTAGCTTTCACTAAATGTTCCTCACCATCAGGCGAACCCACTCCGACTTCCTAAGTGCTTGTAATTAACGTCTGCAAATGATGGATCAGAAAGTCAACATTTAAGTCCAACTGATCGGTGTGTGAAACGAACCCACAACATCATCATCATGCTAGAAGGCATTAGTGCGTTGTGTGTGTGTGTCTGTGCGTGCGTGCGTGCGTGCGTGCGTGCTTGCGTGTGTGTGTGTGTGTGTGTGTGTGTGTGTGTGTGTGTGTGTGTGAGTGGGGTTGAAAGTATGGAGCAGTGAGTTCTAAGATAGCTGATAAGGCTTATTTTGGCTCGAAATGTTCTTTGACAATGTGGACAAAGAATGCAAGACGTTTCTGGAGAAAGATTGTTTGCAGTATTTTTTCTGTTCTGTCTTTTCTTCACAGCTCTTGCAGTCCTGTTTGCTTCACAAGTGACTGCACCCTTGTGAGTGTGTGTATATATATATATATATATATATATATATATATATTTAGGTACTTCAATTTTAATTCACCGCAAACAAGAAGTATCCCTTAGAGCCTCATTTGCATCGGTCCGGCAATCACTTACCGGTTTAGTGTTCGGTGGACTGCTGGACCGATCGATGGATGTTTTTTAAGTTTTTGGAATTATTCTTCTTCTTTAGCTTTCCGAGCCATTGAGGTTCTTTGCTGCAAATACAATCCGTCTCCATTCGTCTCTCTGGTGGACCTTCTCTTGCCAGTCGTTGATTCCAAGTGCTTGTAGGTCTGTACATGTATTATCTCTCCACCGTCTTCTTGGTCTACCTAGGGGTCTACGGTCATTTATTTCCTGAGTGTAAGCGAGTTTTGTTTCCCTATTATCTTCCATTCTTTCTATATGCCCCAGCCATTGTAGTCTATTAGCCTTCATGATACCAGTGATTAGCGGGGACTTAAACAGATCATAAATGTCTTTGTTGCTTCTTCTTTTCCATTCTCCACTTTGTGTATCCCTAATGGGTCCAAAGATGCGTCTTAAAATTTTGTTCTCAAAGGTTTGTAACAAGGCTTCGTCTCCTTTCGTTGTACTCCAGGTTTCAGAGCCATACAGCACAACTGGTCTGATCAGTGTTTTGTATATTGTGATTTTGGTGTTACGAGATAGCGCCTTTGATTTTAGTAGATGTTGTAGTGCATAGTATATCTTATTTCCAGAGTTGATTCTAGTTTGTATTTCTTCACTTATGATGTTGGAGCAGTTGAAGATTGTACCCAGGTATTTGTGTGTTTCCGTTCTTTTAATGGTCATATTATCTATTTGTATGTGGCCAGAGTTTTTAGCCATTCCGTCTCTTGAAATTACCATATATTCTGTCTTATCTTGGTTGATAACCAGCCCCATCTGTTGGGCTTTTTCCTTTAAGTGAGTCAATATTTCCAATGTCTTTTGTTCACTTTTGGGCTGTGCTTCGACGATCAAAAAACAGTGCTCCAGGTCCTGATGGCATAAGATACGACGACATAAATAGGTGTACCGACAATGAGCTAGAGAAACTAGCAGACATGTACAACAACAGTATAGGGAGTGCTAGCATCAAGGAGGAATGGTTACACAGCTATCTGATTCCCTTGCCGAAGCCTGACAAAGACCACACAAAAATTCAGGGATATTGAATTATAACCATGCAGAATACAATAGGCAAGCTGCTGGAGAAGGTAATTGCCAGGAAAATATCAAGCCAACTAGAGAGGCAAGGTGTTTTCCCACCCACCCTGGGTGGGTACCGTCCAAAGAGAGAAACCTGGACCAATGCAGCAGTCTTTGCCCAGGATGTCTATGAAGGTTTCCACTCAGGCACTGAAACCGTTGCTGCAGCGATTGATCTTGAGGACGCATACAACAGAGTACCACTGGATTTTTTAATGTTTCAGCTTCTCGAGCTAAACGTAAGTCCATTCCTCCTTAGTTGGATCGCTGCAGCCCTCTTCCAACGGAAAGTAGTTTTTAGATGTGGCAGTTGGACTTCGGAACCAACAACAATATATCCTGGCCTACCACAGGGATCACCATTATCTCCGGTACTGTTCAACGCCTACACAGTGAGAATCACCAGTGAGCAGATCACTGGACCTGGCAGGACATTGTCATATGCCGATGATGTTTTAGTGTATCGTCAGGGGAAGGATAGAGAGGAGGTTGCTGTGGAACTACAAACCGAACTCAATCGCATAAGTACTTGGTGTGATGAAGCTGGGGCAATGGTCAACCCAACAAAGGCAACAGTGACTTGGTTCTCGTTGAATAATCATATTGTCAACACTCCAACACCAACTGTAATGCTGTGTTCAGAGACGGTGGAAAGAACGCAGGCAATGAATTACCTGGGGATACGGTTTGATCGAAGCCTTGCTTATAATGTGCACATAGACCAGGTGATAACAAAGGCCAAGCGGGGTTTGGCAGCGATGCGGGTGATGGCGGCAGCAAACTGTGAGCAGCGCCATCTATGTCTTCTGTACGAGGGGTTGGTCATGTCTGTTTTGGAGTATGCAATGGCAATCCTGACTCTCAGCCATAAGCAGATAGAAAGGATGGAAAGGATACAGAATGAAGCTATGCGCATTATTCTTGGATGTACAAGAGATACAGCATGCAGGGCGATGCGCTACCTTCTTGGTTTTCCAACCATTGAAGAGAGAATACAAGGTTGCAGGGCACGCGCCTACCTCAGAATTAACGCAAACACACAACATCCACTGCATAGTGAAATTAGGAAGGTGAAGGGCAGCAGGTTAAAAAGAGGACGGTCGTGGATGGGTCAAGCCGAAGACATTCTTCAACAGGTGTGTTCACTTGAGGACTTAGAACCTGGCGAGGAGTGGGTGCGAGTGCCAACAGACTTCTGCACATCCTTTTCAGTTTGCATCCAACTAGATAGAAAATGCAGACAAGAAAATCCGGCTGCTGTTGAGGCTGAAGTACAAGCGTTGATTTTCGAGAATTCGCTAGACGGTGACGCGGTCATCTACACAGATGGGTCGGTCGTCCGACATGTGAGAAGCTCATGGGCCTTTACAGCTCGGGCCGGAGGGAGAATTGTGAAGGAGGACTCTGGTGCTTTCACTGAAACCACAAGTAGCCTGACCATGGAAGTCATGGCAGTAAGTAAAGCAATAACATGGCTCGAGACACAGACATTCACTAGGGCTTGTTTCCTTAGCGACTCAATGAACATGATCAAGAGGATAGAGGAGGGGTCGATCCGAAGAGAATGGTTGCTGCCTCTGGAGCGGTCTCGACTGGCAAAGATTAGTTTCATCTTCGTGCCAGGGCATGCGGGAGTACAAGGAAATGAGCGGGCTGACAAGCTCGCAGGTGAGGCTACTGTGGAGGGCGGAAGCGCCATGGACCAGGCCGACATTCTGAATGCTCTACGAGAAGTAAGACTTTTGCGAGAACCAAGTGATGACTGTGAATCTACAACAATGGCCAGACTGCGAGAGCAGCAAATTAAAAGAGGGGTGGCCAAACAAGAACACTACGCAGGAAGCCAAAGAAGATTTATAAACCAACACAGAACTGGCGTCGTTAGCCGCTACACGTTGCGGGATTTGCTGAGGAGGGGATCCGAGCACTTATGGACTGAATGGTTCGATGTGCAATGAGGATGATCTGTCGACTAACTAACTAACTAACTTGTTCACTTTGCCCTATAATATCTATATCATCTGCATAACCAAGCAGCTTGGATGTTCCTCCAATATCACATTCCTCCTTTATCTTCCTTACAACTTTCTCTAGAGCCAGATTGAAGAGTAGCGGCGATAGTGCATCACCCTGTTTCAAGCCAGATGTTATTTGGAAGGGGTCTGATTTCCTGCCTTTATATGTTACTATATTATAAGTATCTCCATGCATAGTCTGGTCATGTTGATTAACTTCCTTGGTATTCCAAATTCCTGCATAGCATTCCATAGACTATTCTTATGGACACTATCATAAGCCTTTTTAAAATCCACAAAAATGTTATGGAGATCTCTTTTATATTCCCAATGTTTCTCGGCTATTTGTCGTAAGATAAATATCTGATCTATTGTTGATCTGTTTTCTCTAAAACCCGCCTGGTAGTCACCTAATATGTCTTCTGAATATGGTTTTAGTCTATTTAGTAATACTGCGGATAGTATCTTATAGCTTGTGGACAGTAGTGATATTCCTCTATAATTTCCACATTGGAACTTGTCTCCTTTCTTAAAGATAGGTATCAATAATGACTCTTTCCAGTCATGGGGTAATTCTTCTGTCCTCCAGATTTTTATTATTAGTTCGTATAGCTTTAGATGTAATGCATGGCCACCTGCCTTTATAAATTCAGCAGCAATTCCATCAGTCCCAGTTGCCTTATTGTTTTTAAGTCGTGTGATTACATATAGGATTTCTTCAAATGTAGGTTCTTCAATTTGTGGTTCGCATGTTAGAACCTCTTCCTGTGGGAAAATGTTACTTGGAGCTTCACAATTTAGTAATTCAATAAAATATTCTTTCCATGTACTTTGGAATTATAAAGATGAATATTTTCCCCAAAAATTGTAATCTTAAAAACTTTACGGAATGTTTACACACCTCATTTTAAACACGGTCGTTAAAGTTCAATCCTGGCCATCATCATGATCAATTGTCCTGCCAGCTGGCGTAGGCGTTCATGTCTCTTCACAGATTTTGGTCTGTGGTGTTCTGTATCAAATATGTTGATGATATTCCCCCATGCCACCGCCTAATCCACCCAGCATAATTTCTCTTGGTCTGCCTCTGACTTTCTTTGCATTGAACTTTCCAGTCGTCACGATGTTCTCAAATGCCTCTCTTCTCATACAGATGACCAAGGAAAGCTATTTGTCTCATTCTTGTTGTTGTATATTGTGTATTAGTTTTATCAGCTGCTTTCAGACAATCGTTGTTAGTTACTCTGGAAGTCCAAGGAATTTGCAAAATTTATCACAGGAATCACATCTGGCCACCATGATTAATTTTTATATTTTTAAAGTTGATAAGATTAACTTTCGTGGGTGTTTGTTTCATTATAACCGGCACTGTGGCTTAGAGAAAAGTGAGCCTCAGGGAGATTTTCAACAAAGTGCTTAGCGATGATTTCTATTACATGAAACGTTTGTCGATCAGAAAGCTGTGAGAAACTACTGAATAACAGTATCTAGTCGGGAACAGCCAATAAATGTTGATGCTGAGGCAACAATGCCTATCACGAACATGCCAATAAATGTCGATGTTGAGGCAACTTCCTGTAAAAAGACATACAGCTAACTTGAATGTTTCATTATGCTTAAAGACTTTCGTCTCATTAATATTATTTCAATCAATCAATCATGTGCCATGCCGGAAATATTATTTAGGTAGGGTTAAAAGCAGGGGGAAAAGTGTTTAGGGAGCATAGACAGTCGACAGCTTCATCTGGGAGGCAGGCATATTCTTTGTGCTGCAAGTTCACACATATCGCTGAGAAATGGAGCACAGACAATTTCAAAATCAGGGGTAAAAGAACACGCTAACCTAAAAGAAACAGCAAGGCTACTCAGACATACAAGAAACAACTACACTACTCAAGCATTCCAGAAGTCAATATTACATATTGGCAGACAAAAACAACTACATCACATACACATACAAGAAAGAACTACGTCATACAGGCAGAAAACTAACGACTACATCCCACAAGTGAGGCAAAAAACAATATTATACAATGAGACAGGAGACAACTAAATATCACAGTTTGACAAGGAACAACTACACTACGCAGTGAGACAAGAATCAAATACATCACACAGTGATACAAGAATCAACTACACCAGACAGTGAGACAAGAAACAACTATAATCATACAGTGAGACAACAAACAACTACATCACATAATTAGGCTAGAAACAACTACAGCACACAATGATTACAGAATCAGCTTCATCACACAGTGATACAAGAATCAACTACATCACACAGTGATACATATATCAATTGCATCACACAGTGAGACCAAGAACTACTTCGTACAGTGAAAGAAGAAAATGACTACACCATACAGTAAGACAAGAATCGGCTAATGATCCTTTTTTTTTTTAAATATTCACCACTGTCATAAAGAAGAGTACTAGGGAAACAGGGTCGAAAGACCAGAACTTTTGTTGTGACAGTAATATTTGTGTTCTCCCAGACTCTTTTTTTTAAACCTGTCCATTGTTGTTGCTTTCTTATCAATACTGATGTTGATTTCCTAATGTAGGGATAATTTTTTTTTTAACCTCCAATTCTTGATATCTGAAATGGTTTACTAAATACAGCTCTGCATTGTCAATAAAGATAGGTGACGCCACATTTGCCTCTTGTGCCATAATCTGTGTCTTCTTTTTTTTTTTCTAATTGTTAAACAAAATTCATAACAATTGGAGAATATAGATAGCAGATATTGCAATTCTTCTTCGGAGTGGGTCGTAATTGCAACATTATCTGTAAAAAATAACTCTGTGATCAGCGACTTGCTCAATCAGACTTGATTTTGCCTTTCATGCGATCCAACTATGAACAGAAGAGTTAGCGGGTATCTTCTTTAGCGCCTTGAACAGACCCACACGACTGACCACATCAAATGCCTTTGTGAGATCGACGAAGGCAATAAACAGTGGTTGATTCTGTTCGCGCATTTTGTCTTGTAGCTGTCGCAATGAGAATATCGTATCAATAGTAGACTGGATACGCCGAAAGGCACACTTTGATTCAGGGTAGAATTTATCTCACAGGACTTGAAGTCTGAGCAGAACAACTTTGGCAGATTTGTTCCCAGCGATATCTCGAAGTGAAACACCCCTATAGTTGTTACAACCACTACGAGATTCCTTGTACTTGTAGAGTGTTATGATGCTTGAATCTTTGAAATCCTATGAGACCTGTCCTTCTCGCCAGCCTAGCTTTATTAACTGGTGGATCTGTAGAGTGAGTATGTCTTGCCCACTCCTGGTAACCTCACATGGAATCCGGCCCTTATCTTGAACATTGTCCGAAGTAAATTCAATAATAGCAAATCAACTTACTGAGAATATTTCGCATGATTATTTCCTTGTTTCTTAATAGAATTATCTCCTTTCTATCAATCTAGAGGCTGCAGTGTCTGGTTGCTTGCTGCACACCAGTTATGCCTCTTATGATCTGCAGTGCCATACACACCTACCGCTATTTTTAAAGAGTTACCTTAAGTATATCCCACTTTTCACTTTCTGTACAATTTTCTGATGCATCCGTGAGAGTGCTTTCGAGTTGTTGTTAAAATTCAAATCACTATCAGGATCTTTGGTGTTGATGATATTAATCTTGAAGATATATTTGTGTTTAGCTGTGTAGATTCTCTTTAGACTCATTATAATCCTTACAATAACTAAAGACTGATGAGTATCACTTCCAGCTTTGTAGCAATTACGAGTTAAATATATGTTAATCGAATGTTGTCTCCGTTGAGTTGAGTTAAGAACCGACATCACTACACACGGGGTATTCTCATAAGTGCTCTGTCCTCATCCTCAACAGCCAGCGTTGAGTTCAAATACTAATGGTGCCTTTGCAATCTGATTATATGCCCGTGTTGCTTAACCTCTGGGTGACGACTGCCGACCAGATCCTCTGATCACTCTCTTGCTGCTGCACTCTCTCTAGACCATGACAGCGTCTATCCGTTCTTCTGCATTAATAACATTCTCCCAGAATGCCTTCACAACATCTGCATTATCATGCATCAAATCACGCCTTAATGATGCAGCACCAACCAATTTGTCTGCCTGTTCATTTCCAACCACACGAGAGTGTCCTGGCTCACAACCCACTACCTCTGAATCGATGCATGCTATTCTGCACGAAGCGTGCCATTTTTCTTCACCTTTGTCAGCATGCTTTTTGAATCAATTATAATCACAACTTGCGTAATCAGTTTGTTCTCCAACCAACGGAAAGCTGCAGTAACCGTCTCCACCTCCATTCTCAGACTTGAGGTTGCATTGTCAAATGCCAAGCTCACCTTTACTAAACATCGGCCATTTTCTTTGATATGAATCTCTTAACACAGAGCCTCCGGTATAGATAATCACATCACTAGGGCGAGAGTAGTCGTGAATTAATTGCTGAATTTATGCTTCTGTTGCGCCTTCTGGCCACTTCCTACATTTTTGGTCCAATGTGAGTATTAACCCTATCCAAGACTGAATGTCTATTCACGTCATCATTCGCACTGCGAGCGCTATCAAGACAAGTCACTCTGAACAAGTCAAGAAGCCTGATACGGGGGAAAATGGCACGTTGCAAGAACACCAAGAAACACGCGGTATCCAAGATGTGCAGCGTGGGAGCCGACAAGAAGAAGAACGTGGAGAGATCTGCCAGCGAGCTTATAACAAAGAACCTGACACTACAGCTGCTACTGAAGCCACCACGAGGGAGAAGATCGACAGCCTACCACAGACAAGACCCAAGACAGCAGAGAAGAAGGAGGAGAAAGACACCAGAGCCTGGAACACCGACTCAAAAATAGTCCGATAGGTTGTCAAGCGGATTCAAGTGGAGCTGACAGACGAAGAAATCCTGAAGCAGCTACGAGAAGAGAATCTTCACATTTGATTCTTGAAGGCGGAGCGGGCTCTTCTACCTACTCCAAGATACTTACAACCTTGGCAGTGGTGATGTCGGAGGGCAGCGAAATCCCGACCACAGTATCAATCAACAAGAGAATGCAGCAGCCAGAGAGATTCATCCCAAGAGTCAACCAATGTTAATGATGCCAGAGGGCCGGTCACAGCAGAGAAACATGCCGCAGTAAGACGGAAATCTGTCGGTACTGCGCCGATCACCACGCCTTCAAGTAGTGTCCGCTGGCCAAGCTGGACACGGACTTCCGAGCACCCAACAACAAAAGAAAGTGCGCCAACTGCCTGGGCAAACATGGAGCAAGATACTTAGGCTGTCCGTACCTCCAAAGACACAGAGACGTCTTAAAGATCGCCATCACCACAAAGACACAAGGACGCAATGCGGCGGTGCGAGACAGCAACCTGCATCTACACAAGCCAAGAAAGAGCAACTGCAAAGCCAGATTGATGAGTTAAATAAGCAAGTCAAGCTACTGCAAACATCAGGCACCAACCAGCGACAATTGGAAACTTCTTGCTGAAATAAAGGAGATCCAGCGGGACATCAAACAAGAGGTGGAGAACATGAGGCAGATGACACAGATAAATGAAGAGATTCTACGAGACATCAAAGCGCTAAGAGAAATGCTAACAACTGAAAGGGAGCCAACCCACATCAAACAAGCAGAAGAAGCTGAAAGAACACAGAGAAACCTGCAAGATGAAATCCAACAAGAGACCTGAGTCCGGAACCGCAAGATAAAGCCAGCAGCCCAGCCACGACAATATCCCGCCAGACATCCGAAGAAAACAGAGATGAGCACCCTGATGGCGACACGGAGAGGCCCCGGTGGCCTACCTTGAGGAGCTACTGAGAGTCGGCAAGGATTGAGGAATCAGGAATTTTCAGGAATATCAGGAATCAGGAAGGCATCAGGAATTCAAAAGGTGCTGGATTGAAAGAGAAAAGAAGAAACCCAATAAACTCAGGAGACCGGTAGAATACCCAGATAGAATTACTGACTTTGAGGATGGACCCGGCTAAACGTACTATATAGAAGACGGAGAGATGCTCCCGTTCTTGACCGCAGAGGAAAGAATCGAATGGCAACAGAAGCTCAGACTCGAAGAAGAAAAAAGGTGCAAGGAGGAAAATGAAAACATCGAAAAGCGCATACAGAAAATACACAAAAAGGAGGTAAATACACCAAATAAAAAGTGCTTACAAGGACTGCAACCTGTCAAGCAAGACGAGCCAGGTGCCTTCACTAACAAAAGATACCACAAGAGGAGACGAGCACAAAGGACAGCCGCCGACCGATACCGCAACTGACGTCACAGACACAAACAAACAGAACCAGTCCGGATCAGAACTAACTCGTAAGAGCGCACAAGACATGAATTAAGTGAATGAACCCACGAAAACCACGGACCTCAACAATAAATACAGCTGAAAGACGCAGGTTGAACGAGGCCGAATTTGGAATTTTTGTTTTGAAAATGGAATTGAAATTGGAATGTCTTTTCAGCACTCTGACTCACTCATTGTCTCTGAAAATATTCTCAATTGTGCACACTTCTCTGATGGTATCTTCTGCCTGAGCCATCCATGGTATTCCTCTTAGCAGCCTGTTATCCTTGACTTCATTCAGGGAATCATGCAGGAGGTGTTCCTGCCCTCAGTTACCTTGACGTATGACCTTGCCTGCATCACCTGCGTCTATCCGCAATGCTCTGCAACGCCAGGATGTATTGCTTGCACACTATTGGGGTGTCCCTTGTACATCCCAGAATGCCCCTCATGGTTTCATTCTGTATGCCCTCTAGTTTCACGAGCTGACCGTTTGAATCCTTGAGCATTCTCAGTCTATACTCTACCACTGAAATGATGAAGTGCTGAAAATGTGCGAATAACATTTTCTGCTACATGTCTCTTGCTACTATACGCTTTAGTGCATTGAGCGCCTTCTGACATCTTGTAACCACCATTTCAACACGATCCCTACAAGATATGCTTCTATCAAAAGAGATTCCAAGGTGCTTCAGTTTGCTTCCTCTATTCATATTTCTACTTTTTAATGTTTAATGTGAGGCTTGAAAGGGGCGGGGGCGGGGAGGGGGGGGGGGGAGAGTTAAGCTTTCAAAATCCTATTGTCCAGAGAGCACCACAAGGCATACGCCTTTACTGAGTTAATGACAACATTCATCTCCGTGCACCAATTCATCACTTTGTCCATTGTCGCCTACAGCCCCTGAACTGTTTGATTTCTATCTCTCCCCTGCCTGTATGCGAGAACATCATATGCAAATGTTAGTGTCCCTCCAGGCCTTGGTGCTTCGAGGTATGCAATCCTGCTCTTATACACATTGAAAAGTACAGGTGAAATTGCTGATCCATGTGGTAGTTCGGAGGCTATGATGCATGTGTCAGAAGTCCATTATCTAGCCGGAGAACCACTCTACGAGAATAAAGAACAGCTGCAATCCAGTTCACCAACCATTAACCGAATCTCTTCTCCACAAGAGCGTACAGAACAATATCATATCTGACTCTGTTGTCTAAGCCCTCGAGATCGAGTGCTACCACCGTCGTCTCCTGTCTGTTTTGGAACCCTTTTGGATAAACATCGTATGCAAAATTGGCTGCATTTGACCATGTATCTTTCCCTGGCCGGTAACTTCCCAAACATTTCTGGAAGCAATTTCTTTTTCTAAATATTCCTGAAGCTTAACAGCAACGATCTTCTCCGACAACTTGGAAAAAGTATTTTGTATAGTGATAATCCTAAGCCCATTTAGCTTTGAATAATCTTTCCCTAGTTTAGGAAGTGGTTTTAACTAGCTGTAGCACCAAGATACTCGACATTGCCAAAGTTGGGCGGTCCACCCGTTTGTAGCTGTGTGACTGCTCCACAGGTCGCAATATGGGGACGACCCGTTGCCGTGAAGTTTGAACCGCTACTAACTAACTAACTAACTAACTAACTAACTAACTAACTAACTAACTAACTAACTAACTAACTAACTAACTAACTAACTAACTATTTAACTAGCTGTGCACCCAATCCTGTGGTACTGATGACGTCCTGATACTCAAGTTAAAGCAAGCAGCCATCTCCATAAGTTCTCCATCACTCATATCTCTCATGTGGGCGTAACTAACTCCACCGGGCCCTGGTGCGGTGTCTTTTGCTTATTTCAGTACATTTTTGAAAACTTCCGGCGGTATGATATTTTCACAGTAGGTATCTTTAATGGTACTTGAGTGATCTTCTCTAACTGAGTCTCTGATGTCTCCATCGTTGTAACTGTCTATGTTATAAATCTCTGCAGGAATGCTTACATTTTCTCTTTGTTGTCCAATGCGAACTGATATCTCTGTATATTGTACCCACTGTGGCAGGACAAATTCTTTTCTGCATCTGTCTGTGAAATTTCCAGACATTTCCTTATGGTTTATTTTCTCAAATCTCATTCACAAAGTGTTCCAATTTCCCTCTTTTGGCCTCTGCTGCACAACGCTTGAACTCCTCCACCTTATCATTCTTTATTTCGAAGTTTCTCAATTTCCTCTTGTGAGCTTTGGGATGTGCGCCACACTCTCTGTGACTGTTTAACTGCCGCTCTCTTGGATCTCTGGGATACAGAACTAATTCAAACGGTGAGAAACCCGTGCTTGAATAGGGAATCTCCCGATAGGCGAACAGCACTGTTGGCAACAGTATATCACAATCAGATGGGTTTTCTGCTGTCACCTTAGCCAGCATATGCTTTAGGTCTCCGTTAATTTTCTCTACTATTCCATTGCTCGCTGGATGATAAGCTGTTGTAAAATGCTGTTTAATTCCTAACATTTTCGTAAGGGCTTGCGTTGCAGCCGATATGAATTGGGTTCCACGGTCGGATAAGATGGTACGTGGAAATCCTAATCGGGAGAACAAATGTAGAAATACATTGGCAATATCTTTGGAGGTGATGTATTTCAAAGCTACTGCCTCAACCCACCTTGATCATAGGTCTACTAGCGTTAAGATGAAGCGATTTCCTTTGCTGGACACCTGGTTCAGGGGTCCAACAATATCCACCGCCACACTCTCGAATGGTCTAGAGGCCAGTGTAGAAGGTTGTACTTCAGCTGTAGGATGTTTACCCTTACGTACTAGTTGTTGACAGACATTACATGAACGACAAAATACTTTTATGTCATTACAAAAACCCGGCCAGTAAAAATGAGCCTGAATCCTGGCCCTGGTTTTATCGTATGCAAGGTGACCAGCAAACGGTGACTCGTGTGCAATCTTTAGCACAATTTGGCGGTGTTGTACAGGTAACACCGTTTGCTGAATCTCATGGTTGTCAGTTGTATAATAACGAGTAAGAATCCCATTATTAAGTCTAAAGAACCATGATGCGTTTTTTGTTACTTTGGCTTTTTCTTTTAACAGTTTTAGATACGGAGACACACTCGGATCAGCTTTTTGCTGGTCTATGAACTTTTGTCTGGTGGTATCATCCGTGCTAGTTGGTGATAGCAACAGTAGTCTTTCCTCCTGTAGTGTGTCTTGGTGCATAATAGTATCTGCTCTGGTTGTTGCATTAGCTGTATTTAATTTCTCCCATGCAGCTATTTCTTCGTTAGTGCAATGCTTCATTTGGGGTAAGAAGCCCAAAATTAAATCAGTACAAGGGTTATCTACAATAGCACATGTAAAGGTACCAGAAAGGAAAGGAGTGTTAATACGGGCTCTTGCCAACGGGTAAATTTCAATATTACCCGAAAAGGTTAGGCATTTGACTGAGTCACCTGTATAATCATTTGGATTCACCAGTTCCATTCTAAGACCGATAAGAGTGCTCCCACTGTCAAGCAAACATTGGCATGGTATTTCGTTGACCAATGCATTGTGGAATATCAAATTGCCTCTGGAGGCTAATGCTGCATTTACACTCTCAGTGGAGAATGGTACTGTATGTCCACATTCTAATTTTCCGTCTGCATGAAATTGGTGACATCGCTCACAACTGTCAAAGCTTAAAATATCGTTTACACAACAAACATCTTCAGATTGATTAAAAGGTAACTCATTCTCGATCTCGCACTCAGTCTCACTCCCACTATCAGAAGATGTATCAATTAACATTGCACTGTTGGCCTTCATTCTTTGGCGGCCTAGGCACTTATTGGAATAATGCCCGTAGCTAGAACAGAAGAAACATTTGACTGCACGCCTGTATGCATTCCTCTTGTTTTGTTGTTTCTTAATGACCATCTCAAGATGTGTTGGATAGTTTGGTGATTTATCACACATAGCATAAGTATCATGAAAAAGTTGGCAATACACACATTTAGGTAATTTTTGATCTTTCTTGTCGACTCTCTGAAATGGTATGTTATTGCTACGATAGCTTTTAGGTTGGTCCTTAACAAAAGAGACTATTTCAGCGTCGATGTTTGATGTTTTAAAAATATCTCTATTTGAGGAAAAATATGCGGAGCCTTTCTTCTCGAATTGCTCTATTTTTTCGATGTCTGACTGCTGCAGGAATTTAGCGAAAGGAAATGGGGTTGTGGATATGACTTTATCCATAGCTATTAAATTTTTAAGTTTTTCAAAGTCCTTTCCTATTTTTGCTGCACTAAGCCATCTATTCAGCACGCTTTGGACATTCGAGACATAATCGATGAAGGTCTCACTTGGTTTTGGTTTTAAGTTAGAAAACTGCACTTGATACCCAGGAGCATCAAGTAAAAAATGTTGCATTATCCTATCATGAATGTACTGATAGTTAGATCTAAGATCAGTTGGTATTGATTCAATAACTTTAAGGGGCTCCCCACTGAGGTTTTTCATGTAGATCATGGCCCACATATCGATTGGTACTTGATGGTATTTAAGCTGATATTCGACATTTTCTGTCCAAGCTGATATGAAATCTTCTTTACAGAATGGCTTAATAATATGTTTGTATTTATTAAGTTTATTTTCTTCTTGCTGACTCTTTAGTTTTGTAGCTGAGATCTCTGAGTGTGAATCTACTTCCATACCTTTCATCTTTAACTGTGTGTCTGATTCAATCTGTATTTGTTTTTCTTTCACTCTTGCCATTTCATCTATCTCTCTTTGCTTCAACTCTCTCTCCTGATCTAATTGTTTTTGCTTTAATTCTCTCTCCTGATCTAATTGTTTTTGCTTTAATTCTCTCTCCTGATCTAATTGTTTTTGTTTAATCTCCTTATCTTGTTCTAACTGTTTCTGTTTTGTTTCTTCAGCTAATTCTACAATCTCCTTCTGGTGTTGTCTTTCTCGTGCACGTTCATCTCTTTCAGCATCTTTTGCTTCTCTAAATTTTTGATCAGCATATTGCTCTAATTCCTTTCCGGTGTGTTCTAATTCCTTGCCTGCTTGTATGAAATCAGCTAAAGTTGACATGTTGTTGGATAATTAGCTAGAGTTGATAGGTACTGAAATATTTACTCAGGTATATTAGCTGTGTTGAGTTTTTAAATGCCTGTGTACAAAAAATATTATCCGATTACATTCTGAAAAAGAGATGCATTATTAATTATATTGCATTCAAAATAATTTGGGTATACTCATCTCAGCAATCCAGAACAATCAGGTACATTAGTTTGGCACCTCAGGTACAATCGTTTGGCACCTCGACATACACCTTGCGTTACTCTTGTCAACAGCTCTTGTTATACCTGGTTTACAAGAGCATCAATAATTAACTATTCGTAAACGACATATGACTTTAGACATTTGTTTGACATTTACAATCACATGCCCCCGGACAACACAATGTGGTATAGTTAAAGTAAATGTCACTGTCCTGTCTTTGTTCTATTGTCTTCTGCGTTCCCTAACTATTGCTGTTTAATTTATGAAAGTGCTGTGCAGACGGAATCTTATTTGCATAAAGAAAGTAGTGCCATCGTGACGGTAGAAACTAAAAAAAAGTCTACAAGTAATTAAATAAATGCTTTGAAATAAATATAAAGGTAATAATAATGTTCAAATAAATAAGTATATTCAATAAATAGCTTGTATAAACGATTAATATTCAATATAAGCCAAAGATTCAGGCGAGCAGCCGCTTGGCGATTTGTAAACAATCTGTCGCTGATTGCAAATGGCGTAGGGCAGCTGTTTGTCAACCGCGATACGTCACAGGCACAGCGCTATTTTTAGATTGGAAAAATCGATATTGTCGCTGGCTCATTTTTTTATGTATTGCTCCGCCATGAATCATATTTGTTAAATACTCATCAATAAATCAATAACTGTAGAAATAAATGATACAAAACTATAATAATAATACTTACAAATCAGAAGAAAACATGTTCATATAGCACAAACATTTCAATAAGCATAAATAAACGTTAATCGGTCACGATGGGCACAGCTCGCATCTTGTTCTCGTCTGCACACGCTATTTCCCACTAACACGAATTAAACCCTGTGATTAACTGACAGTAATACTATTTTAGAGCCGTGGGTGAGTGTTTTAGCTTGAACAATTGTCCAAGCTACACTTCTGACACCACTTTTATCCTAGCCTGTCATCAAGCGATGCTACAGGCATTACGGGATAAACTTCTCTCGCACCACACAAAAAGATTTGTCAGTCGTACGAGAGGAACTGATTACACATTTTATTGCCACTGGCTCCTTACATTACATAAATGCACAAAAACTGTCTCTAATGAATCACACATGAATACACAGAATTTCCTATCACTAGTCGTCCCTAGCCCTACTGCTAAATCTATCTACTCATCTAAAGAAATACGCATCGACGCTAAGCGATGTGTTCCCTACGAAGTCTGTCCCCCGTCTGACGACTCTCCGCGTGCTGATTACACAGTACGCGGAAGGACCTCGTGCGTACTTCGGCTTTTGCGTGCTACATCATTCAACACGCTTAGAGTAGTAGTCTACTCTTGAGTTCTATTCTAGTGCTTCGTGTCTATCACCTTGGCGTGATTCTACCGTGACCAGAGTGCTTACTCTCTGGTTGACACTTCCGTGTCTCATGAGAGAACTGTTTACAGTTCCCCTCCCTATCTACTTCCTACACCTACCCTGCCCTCATGTTGGGGCACTGGGTTACCTCTAATCTACTTGAGGTAGACCACTCATTCAGGGTGGTCTTCCCTCCTATCTATTTCAGTCTTTGACACATGGGAAAAGAATCCCCAAATTCTAATAGCCAACTGTTCTGTGGAAAACGGAAATGGCTCAGTAAGACTCCATAAGGATGGGATAGATAATAAAGTGAAGTTTATATAACAGAGGTCCCTTAGAGCACAAGAAAGCTACCGAGCCTCAGAGAGGAGGAGGAAACTCACTCTGGGCATGCTGAAAGTTCAGGTGTTTATCTTGCCACAATTTGCTCTATCCCTATGATTTCACCTGCTGCATATTAACCACGTGAACACACATAAAACATGAACATGGCGTAACAAGTGAGAAATCATCTCTGGGTTCTCTCCAATAACAATGTAATAGGGGAGAGTTCCTGTGTGTATGCTCGAGTAGCATATCGTAATACACGGCTCAAAAAACATAAATGACATATTAAATCCAAGATCAATCACATCTAACTAATAAGATTGTCTCTGGATCCTCACAACTATAAAATGTGAAAATCTCAAAATTCATCTCAAATCCCATAATGTCACTTGGTATCACCACACACGTTTCTCTAAATAGTCTTTGCATATCTCACAGGATAATCTAATAAATGTTATTGGGTTTCTGGCAGGAGAATCTAACAATAATCCCTATTCTTCTCATGAAATCAGTGACAAATAAACATGAGGGTAGGATTCAGCAGATGTATGTATCAGAATTGTCAGTACATCTGTTGTTGAAATTCATGAGTTGACAATGTCTATTTACCTCGATGAACATTTAGACATGAGGGCAGGATTCAGAAGATGTATGATCCAGAATAGTAAGTACTACGGTTGTTGGCCAGACCATCATCTAAGATACGGATAAGTCATTCAGTTGACTTTCATAATGCTGGGTTTGCCTTGAAATTGGAGGGTAAATGATATATAATGGTAGTCCGCATTTCGAACAATATAAAGGCGGAACCCTTTCATCTTTCGTCAATGATTCAGCCGCTCCATTATGACAAAATAGAGCATTTGGATTATGCTACAGTTTCAGCTACACACACACACACACACACACACACACACACACACACACACACACACATACACACACGCAAATTCCCTGTTAAGACATGTAGCACACATTTAGCTATCTCACAGTAACATGAGGTGTCGGTATTTGTGTGGGTGTGTGTGTGTATGTGTGTGTGTGTGTGTGTGTGTGTAGAAGGAAGTGAGAAAAAGAATGATAGAGAAAGAGAGAGAGAGCAAAAGAGGGAAGGTGAAGTTAATATTACATAGAGACAAACTAGTCAGGCTTTGCCTTGTGGGGTATCTTCACTCCGACATGTAGTGGAGGCCATCACATTTTCTATTGACATCATATGTCTCCGTCTCTCCTGCTTGTGCATACTAATCATCCTCGCGTTCTCAAGGCTCTTGCATCGTCTGGATCTTTTCTCCTGGGCATGCCGGTATGCTGGGGAATGAACAGGCGGTGAGTTTGGCTGGCTCTGCAAAACTTGGTGGAATATTGATGCATGACAAGGCAGGCGTGGTTGCGGACTTGTGGGAGCACGTGCACACCTCGGAGGGGCAAGTGGATCACCATGATGTGGCAAGAATGAGGCAGCGAGGAGTGACGAGGGGTTCTGGCTGACGCTCGAAGCTCAGAGGAAAGGCGAGACGGACATATAATCAGATTACTACTAACACTATTGGTGTTGGAACTCTTCGCTGGCTGCTGAGGATAGAGGGGGAGCGCTTATGGGAATTTCCCGAATTCTGTGATGTCGGTTCTTGAATCAATCAATCAATAAATCAAGGCTCTAGCGCCAAGGTAATATGGAGTACCAACATCACAAATGGCACTATGCCACAGTCCTGTCATTACCTCTCTTCTATCAGATAAAGGATTGCATGACAATCACGTCATGGGTTTGACACATATTTGTATCCATAAAGAAAGTCATTACCAATCATCCCACTCAGTGATGCACACACAAAGAAACATTCTCTCGGCAATACATACACAGAAGTCGTAAAATATAATGTGGGGGAAAAACATCATCCCTAAAACGATGATAAATGATTTCTCAGAAAGATCATCCTTAAGGAGATAATACGTGATTATGACATAGTCGTTGAACCCCACTTTATTTTGCTTAGCTAAAGATAGACCTGACGTAAAAAGTTATGTAAAAGATTATGATTTTTCAGATTTTTTAAAAATTCGCTTATCCTTTACAGGACATCGCTGACAACATCAGGATCTTTCAGCTGATTGCTGATTTCTTGGCAAGATGACGCTCAGTAGTTTGCCATTGCTTTCTGAGCGGCCGGCTCACTTATCCCGCAAGTCACCAACGCGGGGAGAACCGCTTCCAATTCTCGCGCGCTGCGTTACCCTGCGTGGATAAACGGGATTACGGAGAAATGCGTGTAAAATCTCCTCCAGGGAGACCGGCGATTTTTTTTAGATATTTAACCATATATTAGGTATGATAGTAGCTATTTGGTGTATACACACACACACACACACACACACACACACACACACATATATTATATATATATATATATATATATATATATATATATATATATATATATATATATATATATATATATATAAAACGATTTATTAGAATATTGAGACGTAGATGGAGTGTAGGGTTTGAATAAACGCCAAGAAATCAAGTTAGGCTGAGAATTTTACTCAGTTTGACTTGCATTTAATTTGGCCACAGGAAGACTCTTCTGCCCTTGCAAAGAACCCATTCGTCTATTTGATCATTTTCTCCGACGATGGAAGGAACTACCACGCCAAATGGCTAGAGTACACTTGAATGTGTCTTAGAGAAAAATCACCATGCTCTTGTTAAGCCGAACATTTTACAAAAGAAAATCTAGTGAAAGCCAGTGGTAGTATCTACACCTGATAGGCGATCAAAAACCACGTTGCAGGGTATGTTATAAGAATTATATCGCTACCATTTCCAGGCTTGGCCATAGGAATCCCATGGGAATCCCAAGGGAAAGGTCCAATGGGATGGGATGGGATGTTATTCTCATGGGAAAGGACCCATGGGACGGATGGGATGGGACATTCATAAATTACCATGCAGTGTAAATTATGTCCCATGGACAACCCTGAACATTTCGTTGTGTGTGTGTGTTGATATGCCGGTGTAATATAACGGCCATTAGGATCGATAATAGATAATACTATTAAAACTTGTAGTAGATAACTAATGCTCGAATTAGTACAATGTTTGTGTCATGCTGCTTGCCGACAAGGGCAACTAAAAGCAAGCAGGGGCAACCGGCCCGTGGCATTAAACATGGCTAATTTACATGACTTAATACTCGAAAATTAAGGGGCGTCCACATGCGGAAACGAAACCCGATTTACTCAGTGGACGATTAGAGTTAAGACACACTACTTATGTGCTTTGGTTAGGAAATAACATATTTCTTTAAATTATAGATTATGGTCGTCACTGGGAAGAACGAAATACCACAATGTAAAATACAAGTCACTGTCATTATCATTTACTGCCAATATAGTACCCTTGCGGTGTATGGCAGGGGGGTGGGGGGGGGGGCGGGTCTTGAGCCTGAGGAATTACGGCCACCTGGCTAGTGCAGTCGTCGCGACTGTGCAGGTTAGGATTTTCTTTCTGCCCCCGATAGAAAATAAATCCCACACCTTACCGAGGGATCGAACCCAGGTCTCCCGAAGGGGAGTCCAGTGTTCTAGTCACTCGTCACTCGGCCAGCCGCTCCTCTTAAATAAAAGAAAATACAAGTAAATGGGAATATTCTTCTACAATTATCTCGGAACAGTCATACCATCTGATGGGGGATGCCTTAATGAGATTAGAACAAGAATCGCCATGGCGAAAGTAGCCTTTAGCAAGATGAAAAACATTCTGACCAATAAAAAGATGTCAATTGAAACGAGAAAACGAGTGTTGAGGGGATACATAGAGCCTGTTCTTTTGTATGGATGTGAAACTTGGACAATGAGCAGTCAAGCTGAAAAACATTTGATGGCTACAGAAATGTGGTTTCTGAGGAAAATGCAAAGAATACCATTGACAGTCAGAAAAACCAATGACCAAGTACTACAGGAGACAAATGAAAATCGTAAATTGATTAGAGAAATTAGACGTAGACTGTCAAAATGGTTTGGACATGTTATGAGAAGAAATGGAATAGAGAACTTAGTAACAACTGGCAAGATCGAAGTGAACAGACCAAGAGGAATACCGAGAGGAAAATACCTGTATGGCTTGGCCACATGGCATGGACGATAAGGAACACTGAGCTGATCCACGGCTATGGTGATCGAGTGAAATGGCGGGTCATGACCGCCCACGCTTTTATATATAATTACTAACACGTAGTCAAATATCGCCCACTTACAATGATCAACCCTGGGGGAATTCTCCAGAACCTAATATCGTTCGTGTTTATAGTGAAAGTAATCTTAAGCCTAGTTAGGAAATCTGCATAATTAATTACATTTTACGGAAAATGATTGAAAGAATCACCATTCATAAATTTACTGGTTCAATCATGTATATCGTGACGTTATCGTTGTGGCGTGTGATTTGATATTCATTCCATTTAATTCATCCGATCATATGTGATGTTAATTAATAAGTGAGGAAGGCAACGTGTGTTGCTTCATATATTTAATTGTTCAATCATTTATATCACGACGTCGTAGTTGTGACGTGTGAGTTGATTTCATTCCACTTAATTCATTCGATAATATGTGATGTAAATTCATTGTGTGGATTGTGGGTCGTGTGTTTCCATGATTAATCATGACTTAAAATACATATGTTATTAGGACAGTAGTCATGGACGTAGAGCATCTGAGTCGTTATACATATTCGATCTAAATAATATAAGAAGGATTAGAATATCATTTGTGTGCTGTTTTCCATTAGATCAGTGTGCTGTTGCAGATATAATATCTATAATATAATATAATAATAATAATATATAATAATAATATATATAATATATATATTATAATAATATAATAATAATATCTATATATAATATCTATCAGTATAATGGTTCCGTCGGTCTGCTACTGAGTGAGTGTGTTTGCGACACCGTGAACTGTCAAATTCGCATGGAATGCTTTTACACCTGTCCTGCACAGTGAACTCCATGTTCGGAACAATGGCTACCGGCGGTGGCTGAATTGACTGTTTTGCCCTTTCGGTTCATGAGTGCATTTTTCAGGAGACTCCTGGGAGTCGGCGCTGAAGCTGCGAAGTTCGTCCATTGTGCGACACTTTCAGCGGGTCGCCTTGCGGTAAGAAACCGAGCCATGTGAGAAAACCCGGGTCAATGAGGTCTTTCTGGTGACTGCCGAGTCCATCGACGATGAACTGTGGTATTCGTGGATTCATTTTGTGTTGACATTATGACGGCGGCATTATGCATAGTGTACCTGTGCGGGCTGTTGGATTGCCGAGACTCCTGTCTATTTCATTTTTTCACATTGGACAGTGGGGAGCATTTTGTGTGATATTCACTGGCACGGGAATGGAGCATAATGGGGACGACCCGTTGCCGTGAAGTTGGAACCTCGACTAACTAACTAACTAGATCTCAGTATAGGGAATTACAATATGCAAAGATAGATAGCCCATGCTAGATTAGGCTTTCTGTATGAGACATGTGTAGGCCATTATAGAACATGGACAAGAATTAGATGTATACTTTGTCTTGAAGGATTTCCCCCACCTTCTCACTGTCATTCGCAGAGCCTACACCCTGATCAACGGTAGCCGTAGTCACAACCGGTGACTGAGCTATGCACCATTCACGCGGATACAGCCGAGTGTGGTGTCCATACCACTACCCAGACCGTCAGCACATTCCAGCTTAATATTCAGGGGGCCAAGGACCAGAAGTTAAGTGGCAGATATACCGTTTGCCACTTCACAGTATTCACCAATTTATGTCCCCTAATGGCCAATATGCATTTCAATGATTAGCACCTTCACTAGCTGAACTTAGAAATAGAACTGAATAATATTTGACTATCAGAATGTAGGTTAAACAGCGATCTGTGTATCCCTTATGTGTCTGTGAGTACCCAGTGGGTTTCACGTAGTGTGTTGTTGCAATAAACACTATACGTTATACTTTTACAGCACAACAAACTGTCAAAGACTTAGGAGTTAACTCTAAGCAATAATAGAGAGCTAAAATAGCTCTAAGCTAATAAGAGCTGAAATACAGCATAGTAATAGGGCACGTGACGTAATAAGATAGGATACCAGACAAGAGAGACACTATCGCTATAAATAGCGATAACGAGACACCCTTGTGTCAACAAAAAGGGCAACCAGTACATATGAGCGGAGTTGCCCAAAAGACTGGGAGAACGAGTGCACGAGGCTAGACCGAGTAACGCTGGTCAGCACAGCCAGGGCCCAGCACGTAAACCAACGACCGCACGCTGAGCTAATTGCTGGTGGCTGAACACACCACGCTCAGCGAGCTCAGACAGACTTCAGACGGCTTAGAGATCGGACGTGTATCCGCTAGGGATACTTTGTGTTGATTAAAGGACAGTATTATAGTTATATAGTCTAGCTTAGCTTCATTAGTTATAATGTATACATCATCTCCTCATTCCATTTTAGCGTCATCACATTCTATGTTAAATACCGTGATGGTATTCCGCTCATGGAGCTATTGTTGATCAGCTCCAAATAAACATGTATCCTTTTACGTATAATGCGAGTTGTCACTTTGTGTAGTGTAAAAGAAGGGAATCCTTGTACGCCTGTCGCAAGTGGGTTGCTGACACAAACCAAGTTTGCAATTGTTACCTTAGATAGAGTAGTGTCATCAGATTGTGTGACGATTGAAAGGATTGTGTCTATACGTAATTATATATATATATATATATATATATATATATATATATATATATATATATATATATATATATATATATATATATATATATATATATATATAAAAGAGAATCTCCGTCTGTCTGTCTGTATGTATGTATGTCCTTTATGCGTTCGCGAACGGTCTATCCGATTGAGATGAAATTTTCTACACGTCTTCTAATCATTCCCGTGCTGCCAACTGTCATAGTTTTTTTTAGTGTACAAACATATTTTCTTATTATTATTTAATATTTTATTTACATTATAATGTATATATAGCGAGGGGACATAACTTCTAATAGAATTGCTATATATGTAAAATTGTTGCATATTTATCAAATAGGTGGACCTTTTCGCTGCAGTTATCTACAGGCATATGCCTCCTACCTCATCCTCCTCCTCCTAATCCCTCCTCCTCCCTCCTCCTCCGCCACCTCCTCCTCTCTCCTCCTCCCCCTCCTCCTCCTCACCTCTTCCTTCTCCTCCTCCTCATCCCTCCTCCTTCCTTCTCCTCCCTCCTCCTCCTCCCTTCTACCCCTCCTCCTCCCTCCTCCTCCCTTCTCCTCCTCCCTCCTCCCTCCTTCTCTCTCCTCCTCCCTCCTTCTCCCTCCTCCTCCCTCTTCCTCCTCCTCCTTCTCCCTCCTCCTCACTCTTCCTCCTCCCTCCTCCTCCTCCCACCTCCTTCCCCTCCTCCCTCCTCCTCGCTCTTCCTCCTCCTCCCTCCTCCTCCTCCCCCTCCTTCTCCCCTCTCCTTCCCTCCTCCTCCTCCCTCCTTTATCTCCCTCCTCCTCTTCTCTCCTCCTGCGCCTCCCTCCTCTCCCCTCATAGCGAGGGGACTTAACTTAAGAAAAGTTATTTCAAGGGGCATAACTTTTAATAGCATTGCTATATATTTTATATGTAGATTGTTGCACTGTTTTCAAAGATTTATAAACTCTTTGTCTATAGTTTTTTTTACAGGCATATGAGTTATAATAAAAAATGTTATAATCTTTAAGGCATTTTCAAAGTTGTCATTAAAATAATGCATCTATTTAAATAGAGAAAATTTTCTAACCCATGTTTTTATTCTTCTTTAATAGCACATTAATTTTTTTTTTAACATTCTCATTTGTATGGCGCGTTACACCCACGTTTGGTATTTATGATGCCTATGTTTAAAAAAAAAAAAAAAAAAACACGAGAGGAAGGGAAAAAATGAATGAGCCCTTACAAATAAGACCAAAAAATAAGCAAGGAGGAAAAGAAAACCAACTCCTTTTGTGCTAATACTGATGCTTGTTTACTTTTTACAATAAGTAATTAAAAAAAAAAAAAAACTATGTTAAACATTTCCTCAATGAGTTATTTTTCATGCATTTTAATGCTAATTTTTCTTTTGTTGTCAAAGAATTGCTTCATAAGAGATGTTGAATGAAAGAATGTATGAGAGGAAAGAGAAGAAGGGCAGAATGTAGAACGGGCCTGCTTGCCCAATTCTTAACCCTTTGAAAATAAAGATTTTCGTTCGTTAATAAAAAAGTTAGAGAAAGTTAGTTGCATATCGTTTGGAGTACTCTGCAGACAACCCACCGCCCACCATTTATGTGCTGTTCGTGATATCTTGATAAGTTTACTTTAGATAGATCTCTTCCAATCATATTTTCTACTATCAATCTATCTATTCTTCTATTCTATCTATATTTTTAACGGGAACGGGCAGAACATAGATAGATAGATAGATAGATAGATAGATAGATAGATAGATAGATGATGGATGGATAGATGGATAGATGGATAGATATATAGATAGATAGATAGATAGAATAGATGGATAGATAGATAGATAGATGGATAGATAGATAGATAGATAGATAGATAGATAGATAGATAGATAGATAGATAGATAGATAGATAGATAGATAGATAGATAGATCCCCGCCAGGGCCTGGGCAAAGCCGGGCCGGGTCAGCTAGTATATATATATATATATATATATATATATATATATATATATATATATATTATATATATATATGTGTGTGTGTGTGTGTGTGTGTGTGTGTGTGTGTCTCCAGTAGACTAACGTAGGAAAAGGAGATATCCCTACCCTCCTAACCGGAGTTATGGATATACAACATTAAAATGCACAAACCTACATTACTTATGCCATGGGACATAACTATCAAACAGTTGTTTTAAGTGACGTGACTCAAATAAAAATGAATTTATATTTTATTTAATAATGACAAAATGTGTTGTAACCTTTTCTTAAATTTTTACATAGATTAATAGCAATTGTGTTGTTTAAATGACAAATTAAAAAAATATAATGTCTTATATAAACTCATAAGAATAATTACCTAACGTTGCAAATCTTACAATTTTATAACCCACTAGTATATTTCCTATGTATAATACACTAACTGTATTAGATCATTAATCATGTAAATTGTGATGGTCAAGAAAAAAGAATTTTTGTCCGGTCTGTGAAAGGCCAATAAAAGAACATGGTGGGATTAAAGGATTTAAAGGGTCCACAACAAACAGGGGGAACTACCGGGGTGGCTCTGGCCTGTGGGGAAACCGCGAGCACTTAATCAATAATTACATTAAATTAGACGGTGTGAATGCCAGGTCGTTCAGAAAGCAATCACAAACTTCTGAATGTAAACAGCCAAACCATGTTAGGGTATAAATTCCACGTCCTGTAATGGATATGCAACTAATTAACCTAATATGTCTCATGGATTAGCAATTTCGTACAAAGCACTGTGGAAAGCACGAAGTCATGATAACATATCAAGGATGATGACTCCACGATATATCAAGAAATGTGACACACATATACACACACACACACACACACACGTGCGCGCACACACACACGCACATGTATATATATATAGAAAGAATGGAAGATAATAGGGAAACAAAACTCGCTTACACTCAGGAAATAAATGACCGTAGACCCCGAGGTAGACCAAGAAGACGGTGGAGAGATAATACATATACAGACCTACAAGCACTTGGAATCAACGACTGGCAAGAGAAGGTCCACCAAAGAGACGAATGGAGACGGATTGTATCTGCAGCAAAGAACCTCAATGGCTCGGAACGCTGAACAAGAAGATATATATATATATACCTCTTCTCCACAGAAACACACACACGTATATATATATATATATATATATATATATATATATATATATATATATATCACATTAAGAGGCAAGCACCTAATTCAAAAGTTGCCATGGGAGATAACTATCAGACAATTATTTTAAGTGGACGTTACTCAAACAAAAATAAATATTTGTATTGATTTAAATTATGGCAAATATTTACCTAATGATTTCCTAGTGTTTTATAGGTATTCACAGAAATTATATTTTGTAAAGTAAATTATAGAACTCTATTCCAGTCTTCTAAAGCCACATATTAATATATCCCTTATATTGTAAATCTTAAAATTTTATAACCTACTACTTTGTTTTATCTGGATTGTATAATAATGTCTTTTATTGATTGGTAATGCTGAGTAGCAATTTATATCATACAGAATTTTTGTCCGGTCTGTAAAAGGCCAAAATTCCTTAAAGTTACGTCTCTCCCATTTCTAACGGTTACAGACCATATAAAAGTACATATATCCGTTCGGTCGTAGAAAAACACACAGAAACGTGGCATTCAGCGACAAAACAAATCATTGACATGCTGCATAGTTACTCATACAATACAAGACATCAAAAATGTTTGGAAGAAGCACAGTTGTAACATCATTCATCATTTCTAAGATAATATATTTAGCTACAGTCTTAAATCCCCAAACACAAACGATATTCCTTCTTCAGCAACACAATACAAAGTATACAATACCAAACTACTAATACAAGATAAGAAGCAAGAAGGACTAGCACTAAAAAGACTTATACGCACAACAGGAAGCATAAGGAATCAATTATATAGCACACGTAATGAACCATCCAGAATAACATTCACTAGCATTATACTACAATTAACTAATCCCTAATGCAATGGATAGAACTGACTCCTCTTTGATTTTGGCGTGTAAATGTTATGTGGTATTGATGTTGCTACTAGATTAGTTAATGGTAGGTTTATAAATGACGTAGATTGATTGCATTTCGAATTCCTGCACGTTCCGTGACGAAGAGGTTACATACGCAATTCTCAATCCCTCATACTGATTTCGAAACACAACTGCGTTCCATTTGGAAGTAGACAGCCTTGCGTTGGTTTCCCATACAAAGGTATGAGTTCCGATAGTTCAGAAAGCAATGGCTAACTACTGAACGTATATTTTCCAAGAGATCACAAACATACAGAAATTTCTGGGGTTGACTGCAACTTCCTGTAAAGGATATGCATCTAACAGATTGATTGAACTTCGTGACTCGAATACGGTTGCTTTGACAGGGACAGGCCAAATGTTTTAATGGGCTTCATGCGACCCGCAAGCCAGTCATACCTCGCCCATGTTCAAGGCCATAATTATATGAGATAATTTGTTGAGGAGCGGCTGGCCGAGTGGCTAGGGACGCCGTGTTCTCCTTCGGGACACCCGGATTCGAATCCTCGGTAAAGTGTGGGATTTTTTCTGTCGGGGGCAAAAAGAAAATCCTAACCTGCATAGTTCGCGGCGACTGTACTAGCCAGGCTGCCTTAATTCCTCAGGCTTAAGATCCCCCTGCCCTAAACTGCTAGGTACTATAGGCAGCAAATGACAGATTGTTTATTTACCTTTCTTAATTTTCATTTTATTTCTAACTTCCGCCATAGTAAGTAAATGTGCAGGTAAGTAAAACGCAGTAAAAGACTATTGTACACACCATAAGGTGTACCAGGCATATGGTGCTTGCCCCATATTTGAATAGACCAATCGGCACTCCGGGGTTAATGTGGTCAGTAACACTCCGATCGCCTTCACTCCCCCAAACAATTTGTCGTGTCCAATATACGCTGGGTTGACCTGGGAGTGGAATCAGTTTTGAAAAACCTTCCCGATGTGTATTCAAAGTAATGACTTCCAGGTCGGAGTGGGGGGGGGGGGGGGCGCTCAGTTTGGTTGGGGTATGCTAAGTAAATAAATAAGAAAATATGAAAATAAGTAAAGGACCCCATTTACACGTTTCAACGCATACTGGGCTTGTGGTAAGCGTGTCAGTAAGCAAAGGTCTCCATTTAGAGTATCAAGGCATATTATAAATTCGGTCAGTGTTTAAGTAGTAAAGGACCCAATTTGCACGTCTCAATGCATAGTGGACTTGTGTTAAATGTGTTAGTATGTAAAGGAACCCCATATACACGTCACAAGGCACACTTGGCTTGTGGTAAATGTGGCATTAAGTAAATGACTCCATTTACATTTCTCAAGACATACTTGGCTTGTGGTAAATGTGTCAGTAAGTAAACGATTCTTTTACGTCAAGCAGCATTGTGTATATGGTGCTAGACTAATAATTGTACAGCCCATTCGAGACTAGACTGATGACGTGGTCAGGATCACCTGAGTCTCCTCTACTTCCTAGGGCATTTCCTGGTGACAGTTTTAGGCTGCCTCGACCTGGGAGTCCAGGTCAATTGTAAAGATCTTCCTTAATTTCTGTCAACACATGACTACCAATCTGACAAACAAGCGGGCTAGCCAATCCTCACCTGTCTAAAATACATATGGGGTTAACACCATATACACAACCCGTCTCAAGGTGTGAAAAGGTCATGTACTTTACGTACCTACCTACATGACCAACCATGATTATTTTCTTTACTCAGTCCTATACAAATATATTCCCTACATGTTGAGTTCAGTTACATAAGATAAATATTTTCCCAAACAACGTAATCTTAAAATCTTAAAGGAATTTTGTAAAACCTCATCTAAAACACGGCCATCAATTTCAGTCTGGCTAACATCATCATCAACAAGTGCCCTGTCAGCTTATGTAGGCTTTCATGTCTCTCAACAGATCTGGCTCTTTGTTGTTCTCGATATGGTATTCCTCCACGACACCGTCTCAATCCATACAGCATCATTTCTCGTGGTCTGCCTCTGCCTCTCTTCCCATTGATCTTTCCAATTGTCAAGATGTTCTCCAATGTCTCTCTTCTCATCACATGACCAAAGAAAGCTGTTTGTCTCTTGCTTATAGTTGTATATAATGTTCCAGTTTCATTAACCTCTTCCAGGCAATCATTGTTAGTTACTCTGGCAGTCCAAGGAATTCACAACATTCGTCACAGAACCACACCTGGCCACTAAGGTTAATTAGTATATATATATATATATATATATATATATATATATATATATATATATATATATATATATATATATATATATATATATATATATATATATATATATATATTGTTCTTGCATATCCTTTACAGAACATCGCTGTCAACATCAGCATCTTTCAGCTGTATGTTGATTTCTTGGCAAGATTACGCTCAGTAGTTTGCCATTGCTTATATATATATATATATATATATATATATATATATATATATATATATATATATATATATATATATATATATATATATATATATATATATATATATATAAGCAATGGCAAACTACTGAGCGTAATATTGCCAAGAAATCAACATACAGCTGAAAGATGCTGATGTTGATATATATATATATATATATATATATATATATATATATATATATATATATATATATATATATATATATATATATATATATATATATATACACACTAGCTGACACGGCCCGGCTTCGCCCAGGCCCTGGCGGGGATCTATCTATCTGCCTCTCTGTCTGTCTGTCTGTCTGCTTGTCTGTCTGTCTGACCCGGCCCGGCTTCGCCCAGCTCCTGGTGGGAAGCATCTCATTTAATTCATACAAGTAGTCATATAAGATCCCGTTCCCATTCCCGACTATCTCTCTGTCTGTCTGTCTATTTGTCTGTCTGTCTGTCTGACCCGGCCCGGCTTCACCCAGTCCCTGGTGGGGAGCATCTCATTTAATTCATATAAGTAGTCATAAAAGTTCCCGTTCCCGACTGTCTGTCTGTCTGTCTGTCTGTGTGTCTGACCCGGCCCGGCTTCGCCCAGGCCCTGGCGGGGATCTGTCTGTCTGTCTGTCTATCTGTCTGACCCGGCCCGGCTTTACAGTCCCTGGTGGGGAGCATCTCATTTAATTCATATAAGTAGGCATATAAGTTCCCGTTCCCGACTGTCTGTCTGTCTGTCTGTCTGTCTGTCTGTCTGTCTGTCTGTCTGTCTGTCTGTCTGTCTGTCTGTTTGACCCGGCCAGGCTTCGCCCAGGCCCTGGCGGGGATCTGTCAGTCTGTCTGTATGTATGTATGTATGTATGTATGTATGTATGTATGTATGTATGTATGTATGTATGTATGTATGTATGTATGTATGTATGTATGTATGTATGTATGTATGTATGTATGTATGCATGCATGCATGCATGCTGCATGCATGTATGTATGTATGTATGTATGTATGTACGTACGTACGTACGTATGTATGTATGTATGTATGTATACGTACGTACATACGTACGTATGTATGTATGTATGTATGTATGTATGTATGTATGTATGTATGTATGTATGTATGTATGTATGTATGTATGTATGTATGTATGTATGTATGTATCTATCTATCTATCTATCTATCTATCTATCTATCTATCTATCTATCTATCTATCTATCTATCTATCTATCTATAGCCAGGGGACTTAACTTAAGATATAACAATGCTACTAAAGGTTATGTCCCTTGTTTTATATTTTCTTATGTTCAGTCATGCAATTACAAAATTAAATTTTAGTAAGGTAATAGCTGATAGTACACTAAAAAAAAACCATGACAGTTGGCTGCTCTGGAATGAGAAGTAGACGTGTAGAAAATTTTATCTCAATCGGATGGAACGTTCGCGAACGCATAAAGAACGGACCCACATACATCCATACATACATACACACATTGCATACACAGTCGACGGTCGCATCTTTAATCATTAAGTAGCATGTCCCTTGCAGAACTTCGCAGCCATAACAACCTTCCTTATCTCGAACGACAACTAGCAAAACAGAAAAAAAAAAACATTCCCATATTTATGGCACGTTACACCCACCTTGGGTATTCATTATGTTAAACATTGCCTCAACGAGTCATGTATTATTGATTATTTTTCATGCGTTTTAATGCTTATTGTTCTTTTGTTGTCAAAGAATTGCTTCATAAGAGATGTTGAATGAAAGAATGTATGAGAGGAAATAGAGAAGACGGGCAGAATGCCAGACGGACCTGCGTGCCCAATTCTTAACCCTTTGAAAATAAAGGTTTTCCTTCGTTCGTTCGTTCGTTCGTTCCGGAAAACGTCTCGATCATAAGCAAGATCCCGCGTCATATATACCCATCTGGAGATCATCTGCCACTTACTGCACCCATCTTCTCTTTGGCATTCCTCTTCCTCTCTTCCCGGGCGTATACCCCTCCTCCGTGATGATTATCTCCAAGTTTTCGTGACATTTCAAGTGCCATAATATTTCAAGTTTCTTTCATCTTGGATGGAGATATATTCCTTGTGCTGCAAGTTCAAACACATCTCTGAGAAATGGAGCACATACAATTTACAAATCGAGGGTGAAAGAACACGCGGATATCCAAGAATCAGTAAGATCACACTGGTATACAGTACATAACTACATCATGCAGACATAGAAGAAACAGCACAGACATATAAGATGCAGTTAATAAAAGCTGGTATACAAGAAGCAACTACACCATACAGACATACACAAACAATTACATTACACAGACATACACAAACAATTACATAACACAGACATACACAAACAATTACATAACACAGACATACACAAACAATTACATTACACAGACATACACAAACAATTACATAACACAAAAAAACATTACAAAAAAGAAAAA
>JACEFZ010018288.1:0-135508 GCA_014155875.1 Cepaea nemoralis | reverse complement strand
CTTTTGTACATTCCGTAACTACATCAGCCCGGAAAAGGGGTGTTCTACAAGTTTCAACATCAGCTGTTTAGTGTTCGTGTGTACTTCCGGATTAGTTAGAAATTTAGTTCAAAATTAGCAGACGACAAACAAAAGTTTAAAAAGGTATGACGATTCTAAAATCTTTAGGAATCAACAAGTTTGAATACACAAATTGTGTATTTATATTTTTTATGTAGTGTAATCTTAGAATCATATCTTGATTAATTTATTCATACTATCGACTTTTTCTCGCTAGTATGAAGAAACATCAAGCGATGACGCTAAGAAATATAATAATTATTGTAAAATATTATATTTCATAAATGTCGAAATTATTCCCCTTTCATTTAATTGTTATTACATCATTACACAAAGGGATATAATGTGAAATGTATACGATTATGTGTTGTATATAAATAGCCATGTTGTTGCCAGATTGTTAACACACCAGGAAGCCATCTACTGGGCATGGTAGAGTGTTACCGACATTGCAGACCAACACAAGAGCTCCTGGCCAAATAAGGTCAGGGTTTGAGCGTTTAATGCGACTTATATAAAAGCCGTATTTCGGTCTAGCCAGATGGTTTTTGTTTCGAAAACCATATTATTACTTTTTCTTTGGAGGCTGCGAGGTAATTGCTTGGGAAGCTGTTATTACCGATCTGACTGGGTCAATAATGCAATTGAGGTAATCAGCCATCGAGAGGATGGAACTTGACAAGTGTTAAAGGTTGAACACCACATGTCGTTGAATACAACTTCCATTTCTTATATGTTTCTATGTCAAGATGTGTATTTCTATGTATTCTGATACCAATGTATATAACAATAGAAGGGTCGACTCTGACAAGGTTAAAATATTAACCCAGTATGTACATATAGCATACATGAAAGATGACATCTTTCATGAAGCTGCCCGGGGGAGCATGTCAGAGTCTAGAGTAGTGCAGTGATGCAGTGACATCGTTACGCCCGCCAGGCGACTTAGTCCCCAGCCGGGATGCCGTAACTTCGTTACGCCCGCCAGGCGAGTAGTAGTTACCTTCCTGCGAGGTTGCTGGCTGACGAGACGGCCAGCGGTCAGGCAAGGACGAAGCAAGACGCACGCATGCCTCGTGAAGCCAATTGAGGTGGGGAGGCAAGTTGCGAGCTATAGAGGAGACAGCTAGGGGACGTGCGTGGACTCGACTGGACGTATGATGAGAGAAAGGCGTTGTGTGGTTTCTGTGCCCGAAAGTCGAGTGTCTGTTCATCTTGAGAGATAGACTGTGAGCTGTATTGTGTATGTAAGTGTATTGAAGTATAATATATAGCTTGTAATGATCATCGTATGGTATCTGTTCTGTAAATAAATACATTGAACGTTGTGTCGTTGAGTCTCAAGTCGAATCACGTTGTACTTGTACTGTCTCACATGTGTTAGGTTAACGAGCCAAGTTTAAGACCCTGACAATATATATATATATATATATATATATATATATATATATATATATATATATATATATATATATATATATATATATATAGTGTTTATTAAGTATGTGCATATGTTTATAAATATATCGTAGTAATCCGTAACATTTGTAAGTATGTGTGTGTCTGTGCACATAAGTAGGCTTCTTCCTAAGTTCAGATATACGCATATGTGTATTAGGAAGATAGGCATGTGTGTGTGTGTGTACATATATGTGTGTGTACATGTGTGTGTATGTACATGTTGTGTACATGTGTGTACATGTGTGTGTACATATGTGTACATGTGTGTGTGCATGTGTGTATACATGTGTGTATACATGTGTGTGTACATGTGTGTGTACATGTGTGTATGTACATGTGTGTACATGTGTGTACATGTGTGTGTACATGTGTGTGTGTGCATGTGTGTACATGTGTGTACATATGTGTGTACATGTGTGTGCGCATGTGTGTGTATGTGTGTGTACATGTGTGTGTGTGCATGTGTGTGTACATGTGTGTGTATGTGGCGTGTACATGTGTGTGTGAGTGAGTGAATGTGTGTGTATGTCGCTCTCTCTCTCTCTGTCTCTGTCTGTCTGTCTGTCTGTCTGTCTCTCTCTCTCTCTCTCTCTCTCTCTCTCTCTCTCTCTCTCTCTCTCTCTCTCTCTCTCTCTCCCTCCCTCGGCCGCATACCTGCAGGTGCCACAGTATCTGATTTTACCTGATCAAATTGTAGTTTAAGCTGCCTCATCCTCCGGGTCAAGCCCTCAAGTCTGGACATTGCGTAATAGAACCCGAACAGATTTTGTATAACTCTGTGGACAGACAATCGCTTGTCATCATAATAGTTTTGCTACTAGACATGTATCCACTAAAGCAGTGGTTCTCAACTGGTGGGGAATTCCCCCCTCCCCCCATGGGGGATTTTTTTAGGGTTTCCAATTTAAATTAAGATTATTTCAAGATAGCATTAATATGAGATTCAGTTACTTGATATTGATTTTCCCTCTATATTTTACGGTTTTGTACTTCTCCTCCTAATGAAGTTCGTTCTATAACGTAAGTACACCCGCAAATCACGTTTTATGTAGATGTCTAGACTTGTGTTATTAAATGTAGCTTCCATTTGTATGTATACTGTGTAAAAGGGGGGTGGGGGAATTATAGGGAGGAAATTCGAAAGGGGGGAATGACGTTCTGAATATATGGTAAAGGGGGGCATGGGACAAAAAGGTTGAGAACCACTGCACTAAAGGGTCTGCTGCCCAGTTTATACTAAAGTACGAAAAGATCACACATACAAATGACAACTGAAGTCAGCGTGGCCGAATGCTAAGGACGCGTGTTCTTAAACATCCATTGTGCCGATGCCGAGGTAAGGGGTTCAGCCCCTACACCGTACAGTTGGACGAAAATGTTGACTTCTCGTCCTTGACTTCGGGACGTAAATTACATGTATCTCTGAAGTCGGTGTGGGTTCGCCTGATGGCGGGGGACACTGGTAAATAGAGAAATCCAATCCACACGCAAAATTCAGTCCGGCACTACTAGAAGTTGTGTGTATGGACTACACTTGAGTTCAAAGGTGAGCGAGCACCCAAACACACACAATGGCTACGAAGCAAAACTAAAGAAATAACAATATACATAAATAAAAACACAGGCGGATGCTTCGACGGCATTCTATCAACGGGACAACAAGAACAAAACGATTACAACACACGCGCAAAAGAACATCATAGTAAACGGGGAGATACTAGAACAAGTAACACGTTTCTCCTATCTTGGATATCACAGAAAACGGGGAGAGACTAGAACAAGTAACAAGTTTCTCCTATCTTGGACATCACAGTAAACGGGGAGATACTAGAACAAGTAACAAGTTTCTCCTATCTTGGACATCACAGTAAACGGGGAGATACTAGAACAAGTAACAAGTTTCTCCTATCTTGGACATCACAGTAAACGGGGAGATACTAGAACAAGTAACAAGTTTCTCCTATCTTGGACATCACAGTAAACGGGAGATACTAGAACAAGTAACAAGTTTCTCCTATCTTGGACATCACAGTAAACGGGGAGATACTAGAACAAGTAACACGTTTCTCCTATCTTGGACATCACAGTAAACGGGAGATACTAGAACAAGTAACAAGTTTCTCCTATCTTGGACATCACAGTAAACGGGAGGTACTAAAACAAGTAACAAGTTTCTCCTAACTTGGACATCACAGTAAACGGGAGGTACTAAAACAAGTAACAAGTTTCTCCTATCTTGGACATCACAGTAAATGGTATTGAGTTGAGTTGAGTTGAGTTTAGCTAAGAACTGACATCACTGCACTCAGGACATTCCCATGCGCGCTCCGTCCCCTCGTTCAACAGCCATCGATGAGTCACACTACTAATCGTTCCCACCGGCATCTGACTGAATGTTCTCTGTCTTCCCTCTCAGTTTGAGTTTCTACCAGAACCCCTGCCTATCCCCCGCAGTCTCATCCTTTCCACATACGGGTTCTCAATCTGTTCTCGATCTTCTCCACTGGTCCCAGAGGCGCACGACCACCCCCCTCCTCGACCCTGTCCAGAATTAATTTACCACCAAGAGGTGTATTCTCTACCATCTTATCAGTCTCTTTATTCCCCCGCACTCCCGCATTGCCAGGGCAAAATATCCATACAATTCTCACAATTTGTGACCTCTGAAGCGAGGTGAGCCGAACCATTCCACACGATACACTCCTTTCTCCACCTTACTAAGCATACTCCTTGAGTCCGTGATGAAGACAATGTGTGTTGCAGTGGTCTCCTCTAACCAACGGAATGCCGCTATGACTGCTTCCACCTACATTCTCATGCTGGATGTCGTAGCCTCATACGCCATGCTCTCTTTTTTTTAATAATCGTTTATTTGCCTTTGAAATGAAACCCAAACCACTCTGTGTGTTTCTCATTACTGACCAATCAGTATAGATCTCTATGTCACCTTGATGTGTGTTACTCTGAATAAGTTGTTGCACCACAAACACGGTGCTGCCCGCTGCCCATTCTCTTCACTCATGACCCAGTGTTACTATTACATTGTGCCAGTCTGATGTCTTCCGGTACTTCACCCCACTCTCTTTCACGATTGATGTTCTCTAGATCACACACCTGACGTCTAGATATTTCTGCCTGTGCCATCTAAGACCTACCTCGTCTTAGTCTATGACCCTTGGCCATATCCATGGCTTCATGCAGGGGGTGATCCCTATCTGCAGCAACTCTCAGGTACCATTTGGCTTGAAGGACCCTATGCCTATCAGCCATTGTTGGTAGCGCCAGCATATGTGTCACCGCCTCACTTTCATATATAGTAGAGGGCTGCAACTCCAGCCCAAGGGAGACCATTGAGTCGCGCAGGACCCGAGTAATCTAGAACCTTCTCGAAAGAGCTGGTCACCAAGTCCATGATTCCGTGGACACTGATGTGGCCCGCCTAATGCGGGGTCCACGAGGAACTCGGACAGAGTTACCGCCCGTGTCGAGTTAGGACACGCGGAGACCGGCAGAGGACAAACGGACTGGAGAGAGACAACAAGGCCTGCCTGAGAGGGACTCATAGATATTCATAGATATACTTAGGCTAGATAGTGTGCTAGGTTGTCGTATGACAACTATATGTTTGATGTTTAACTATCTGTGATATGTAATATAAGAGAGCGCGGGTCTGTTTACCCACTGCCCCAACTGTACACTTTATACAATAAATGTTCTATATCCTAGCGAACAGTGTATTGTTGCCTGTATGAACCCGAACCGTTATTTAGATAAGAGTAAGATGATGACAGGCTTTTTGGGGGCTAGTTTTCCGGTATGGGCATAGAATGTTTTCTTAAAAACCTATTAAATGCCATGTAAAATTAATTATTTAATCATATCACATTGATTTTTGGTAACACATTGATTTGTTTAAATCAAAGAAATTGTTAACGTTACAATTTTACATAAAACTAGTAGCTATCTAGCGATAAAATAGAAGTAATCTGAGTCCCTCGGCAATGTCTCACCATTGCCTCCACAGTGCCTCATGATTTTGGTTCTGTAAACAATTTTTTTTTTGACATGTTACTATTTTGACATTTTTTTTTTTTGTGTGACAGTGACTAATGTTTTCTCGCTCCACGAGCAGATTGTTCCGCAACAAGTGCCGCGTCCAACCGATGAAACCTTTCCAACAGTGACGAGAGTACAAGACAACATCGAGGAGTTCTTGAATTAAAAGCTAAGTTTCACCTCATACTCATTGTACGTCTAAGCTGTACTTCTCATGTTTCATCAATGTATTATTTTGTATCATATTGATTTCTTTGCAAATTCATTACCTTGTCACCAACATAACCTTGCATTTTGATTTACACATTAATAATTAGGGGAGTTAACCAAATTTTCGACCACACAACATATTTTTTCTAAGGGATTTAACTCTATAAATTGTACAAACAAGTAAAATACAAAATGTCTAGCTTAGATAAGTGCATTGAACAAGGAATAAAGTTAGGTTATAAAGAAGAGAAACTGTCAGAATGGGCACAGAAAACACACGCAGAAAGCATTGCCCGTGAAGAAAGAGCGATGGAACGAGAGGAAAAGAAATTGCAAATGCAAGCAGATGAAAAGAAATTGCAAATGGAGGCCGAAGAAAAGAAATTGCAAATGCAAATACAAGCAGATGAAAAGAAATTACAGATGGAGGCCGAAGAAAAAAAATTGCAAATGGAGGCCGAAGAAAAGAAAATGCTAATTGAAGCAGAAGAAAAAAAAATGCAATTGCAAATTGAAGAGAAGAAAATACAATTGCAGGCTCAGGAGAAACAGATGGAGCTTGAGGCCGCCGCCAAACAGGCCCAATTGAATGCCGAGACACAGATTAAACTAAAACAGATGGAAATGGAGTCCAACACAGAAATATCAATAAATAAGTTAAGAAGCAAAGAAGAAGAACAAAAATATAATAAATATAAAGGTCTCGTGAAGGCTTTCTGTTCAGGAGATTCCATCTCCGCCTACTTAGAAAATTTCGAATGTCTCATGTCTCATCATAAAATCATTAAATCAGATTGGGCATTTATCCTAATGAGAAACTTAGCTCTTGAACCCCTAAAAGTAATAGAAACAATACCACAGGAAATGCGAAAAGACTATGAGTACCTAAAACAACGCATTCTCCAACATTTTTCTTTAGACACTGCAGGTTACCAACAACAATTTGTCAAATTATCTCCACAACCAAACCAAACCTTTATAGATTATGTCAGTACAGTCCAAGACATATGCACAAAATGGATTAACTCGGCTAAAACCAACAATAGCCATGATAAACTTAAGGAGCTTATTATTATAGATAAAATAGTTAGCACCATCCCCACACCTTTTGCCAAGTTCTTAAAACAAATGGACTGTAAGAGTATTCAGGAAATAGAGGCAAAGGGGAATGCATTTTTCACAGCAAATAGGGATATTTTTCAGCTCAACATAAGTCACAATGATACAGCAGCTGCAGTAGTGAACACCAAATACTCCAAACAAACAGAGAGTAGATTTAAACCACGATCCAATGTCGGTAAAGTAGTAAGATGCCAATATTGCAATTACCATCACGACAGTTACGGGATGTGCGACAAAGCACCCACCTACCCTCAACACCTCAAGAAGATGGTGGAGAAACAAACAGCTAAACGCATGGCTTACCACAGAGCAATTAAATGTTACTTCTGCAATAGCTGGGGTCACTATAATAAGAATTGTGAAGGCCGAAAGTTATTGAAACAGGCCAATGCTGCATTAGTAGAAATGTCGTCTGACGAAGAGCTTGAGTCACTGAATGAATGTGACAATCAACACGACAATGAAAGCGAGCTTGGGAATGCTGTACACATCATAAACACCATAACAGACAGTAAGTGCAACACCTGTACGAAGTTCCAACTTGACACAACACTACAATGGGGACACACGATCCCTATTTCAAATGAAACAGCTAACGCTGCTTTGTCATCTACAGGCAAGCTAGTTTTTTTTTACAGGGTTTGTTAACAACAAAAAGTGCACGTTAATTCGTGATTCCGGGGCAACGCTCTGTGGGGTTAAGAAAACATTAATAGACGCTAAAGACTACACAGACAAACATGTGACGTGTCGCACATTCTCAGGTACGATAGAGAAATACCCCCTTGCTTTGGTCGAAATTCAAACACCGTTCATATCTGGACAAGTATTGTGTGCTGCCCTTGAAAATCCAGTCGCGGATATTATACTTGGTAATTTACCCAACATACATCCATGCTCTGAAAGAGAAATCAAAAGGTGGGAGCAAAAACACGGTATCCACCACACGAATAGCGACGCAAAAGAGAAACACCATTCTTGCTTGTCTCAAGCTGCCAAAATACAAAGGGAGACAACCACTGAGGTAATTCAGAAAGAATTTACCGAGGTGTACAATGCAGGGGCGGTCGAATCTGGAAACGGTACGACCGAATTAAAACCTCGAATTGAGGATGCTACCAAACTACCAAGTACCGAACCTGTAAATGTGCAACAAAACACACAACACACAAACGCAATAACACGACAGACAACCCACAAAACCAACACCAACCAACTGCAGGAATCATTAGAAATAGTAGCGCCAAACTCAACTAACATCACTTTTGGTAATGAACAGAAAGCAGATACAACACTTGCACCATACTTTAACCCTTTTTTTACTGACGGTACTTTTAAGTACCACTCACTTCAAATGGCTATATTGTTACAATCTGATCACGAATCCTGACGGTACTTAAAGGTCTATCTAAAATAACATTGCTTGTTTCCCAGGTAGGTGGCGTGAATGTTTGGAAGCGATCTGGGCATGCGCAATACATTTTGGGCATGCGCAATACAAGTTATCGATAAAATAATTCAGGATACAAAGGGTTAAATTAGTAGGACTTAAACCAAAAGTCACTAAGAACGCATCGTGGACATTTAGGCTACAGAATAACATCTTAACTAGACTTTACACAACAAAGCAGACCACGACACAGCAAATTGTTTTACCACAAGCACATCGAAACAAAGTGCTAAAAATAGCCCATGACTCCCCTTTTGGAGGTCTTATGGGATACGAAATGACCAGGGCAATTGTCCTGACACAGTTTTATTGGCCAAAGTTCGACCAAGACACTAAAATATTTTGTACATCTTGTGATATATGTCATAAACTGGTCAAGGGGAATAACCCTACTACATTCTCTGTAAATGGAAAGTTGAAATTAGTCCATGTAAATATGATGAAACCATACTATGCTAGACAGGACAATGAGACAAATGAACAGACGCAACAAACTGTTGACGGAGACGAAACGACAATTTCCCAACGGAATGACACCTCGACAAACGAAGCATCGTTAACGACGCACGCTTACGATGACGAAAACGACGAAGACATATGGACATTACCGACAATCTGTGATAGTGACAATGACGACAAATTTGACGACATATTGACGATCCATCTCGACGACGACGACAATGACATTGAAGACAATTTACAACTTGTAGCATCTGTCATAAATCAGACAGACATGGACAATACTGAAATCCCTGTACCAATTATGACTGACGACGGAAGTATAAAGGACATACATATCTCTGACACTTTGACACAACAACAGCGACAGGACATTTTGACGCTCCTAGACGACTATAAGACGATCTTTTCCAACAAACCTGGACGCACTGATAGAATAACACATTCAATTGTGCTAACAGATCTGAGACCGGTCAAATGTAGACCATATTCTATTCCTCTCCATTACAGATCTAATTTAGATAAAGAAATTTTAGATTTAGAGAAGAATGGCATTATTCAAAAATCTATGTCTCAATATTCTTCACCGATTGTCTTGGTGAAAAAGAAAGACCAGACAATCCGCTTGTGCATCGACTATAGAATATTAAATACCAGAACAACAACGGATGCAGAGCCTATGAACAGTTGTGAAGATCTTATTTTAGATATGCTCAATCATCCTTATTTTCTAAGACAGATTTAGCGAAAGGATATTGGCAAGTTCCACTACACCCTTCGTGTAGACATATAATAGCATTCGCAACACCTCTCGGTTTATACGAATGGCTATATCTTCCTTTTGGCCTGAAGAACGCACCGGCCACATTTGTGAGACTAACAAGGTTGTTATTACACGGAATTAATGATGTAGTTGCTTATATTGATGATATATGCGTCCATTCTTCTGATATGACTTCTCACTTACTCACCCTAAAACAAGTCTTCAACCAAATCTCTCTTTTTGGACTTACTATCAAACCTTCCAAGGTTGAAATAGGCTATACACAAATAAACTTCCTTGGTCATAGAATTTCTGAAGGAAAATTGTTGACTGATGATAAAATTGTTTCCAAGATCCTTAATCTAGAAGTTCCTACCACAAAGAAGCAGGTTAGAAGTTTACTAGGTCTGATTAACTATTATTCTAAATTCATTCCACATTGGGCAGAACTCACCTCAGTCTTTTCTGATATGCTAACTAAAGATCATCCATCAAAAATTTGTAAAAGTACCAGCTTAGATGATGCAATGTGTAGGTTGAAACATATTTTTTCTAATCCACCAGTCTTACGATTACCCAACATAAATTTACCCTTTATTTTGTCCACAGATGCGAGCGCTATCGCAATAGGAGGATGTTTGATGCTGGAAGTGGATGGCGTACGACACCCGATTCTCTACGTGAGCCGCAAACTAAAGAAGGCTGAGACTCGTTATGCCACAGTAGAATTGGAGTGTTTGAGCCTATTGTTCTGTATATTGAGATTATCTAAATTCCTCTTGGGTAGCCACTTTGTGGTCCTCACAGACAGTTCGCCGTTATTAGTCCTTAACCATGGGTCGCCCAAAAACAACAGGTTACAAAGATGGTGTCTTCTACTTCAGGACTTTGACTTCGAAATTCGCCATATCAAGGGCACCGATAACATAGTGGCTGACCTTTTATCACGGCAGACAAATGCGCCAGTAGAATGACTCTGATCACATTGGCCAGTAGCCACCCTATAAACTGTGATACTTTTAGTCCGTTACATATAACAGTGTGACTCTACACCTGCTAGAGTACTCTCAGTGATTAGGTTAATTACGACACCCATAAACATACGTGAAGAGCTATATTGTAAGAACTATACCATCAAATGCCTAAGCTCTAGAACGATTCCAGTAAGAAACAGTAACTGTGTTTATTTCAACCAATAATATCAACCAGTGAACTATCTCTGAACACTGTAATATTTCATACGGGACAGTGAGAGCAATCCATACTTGCTGTTGCTACAAAACTTTGCAAACAGCCGAAACAGAACAACATCGACGACAACACTCAAGAGACAGCCATACTAACTTTAACATTCATGGCATAACACACGAACGAAGGGACGTCAACGCGCACATCATCGTTGGAGTTATTTAATTAATTAGTTTACTATTAAATATGTATTATATTTCCATTAATGATGTATATAAATTGTGTTAACCTGTAATGTGTATATATTCTACTTTAATATTACAGACGGTGCCATTCATAGGCTAAAAAACCGTCTTATACAAGTGTCTCTAGTTAAATTATAACGTATTTTTCATTCATCGTACAAAAAGTACGTATTTTCTTAAAGGGCAAATATCGCCTAGCCCATTTTTTCTAAGGGCAATAACGCTTACCTCAACTTTAAGTATATATTTTAGCCAATTACTATTTTGAATGAAAGATGGGTGAATGACTGTGTGAAAGGATTAAATGAGAGAACGATACACTTGGCGGACAAATTGTACGCAAAACGTATTCATTGTAATTTGTCTGCGTCTTCCATGTAAAAGTGCATGACTTGTCTAATTTGTCAATACATGTGTAGAACTTAGTTTAGTAGTGAGTTTAATTTAGTAGTTAGTGTAATATACTTAGTTTAGCAGTTAGGATACATCTAAGCACCACTACTTGAAATGCCTAGTCAGGTATTGCACACAGTGCGGTATTTCATGATTGAGGTTATCCCAACTCGTGACGCTTGGAATTACACCACACATTCAGCACGCACGTTACACAAACCTCAAAACTCAACACTATCAATTTAAAATACAGTCACTTTATTAGAAACATCAACTTATTAGTTAACACACTAACAAGCCAACAGGGACACATGTAGTCTGAGGGGGATAAAAGAACAAGGTAACTACATATTTAGCATTATATAACATACGGGAGTAAAAGTGTATAGAAATACACACACAGATCAAGATTTGAAGGTGTACTTATTTAGCCAAGACTTCGGTCTTGTTAACCCTCTTTTATATAGGGGTTATTTGTCTGGGTACCATTTCGGGTACTATGAGAAGGGCGAGTTGTAAATACAACTACTAAAACGCCACGTAACTTTGGTCTGATAAGCATATTTAAGCACACGAGAGACAGGGATCTCTGCACCAAATCAGAGAAGTGTTGTATGGTAGAATACATGAGTTTTTAGTGCTAGTAGGTAGGTTACCAGGTTACTATCCACCAAACTACAAACACCAACTTTATGTGATTCGGTGACAGAATTAGAACGGATCTAATTACCCAACAACAAATCATATCAGGGGGAGGGGGGATCCTGTCACCGCCTCACTTTCATATATAGTAGAGGGCTGCAACTGCAGCCCAAGGGAGACCATTGAGTCGAACAGGACCCGAGTAATCTAGAACCTTCTCGAAAGAGCTGGTCACCAAGTCCATGATTCCGTGGACACTGATGTGGCCCGCCTAATGCGGGGTCCACGAGGAACTCGGACAGAGTTACCGCCCGTGTCGAGTTAGGACACGCGGAGACCGGCAGAGGACAAACGGACTGGAGAGAGACAACAAGGCCTGCCTGAGAGGGACTCATAGATATTCATAGATATACTTAGGCTAGATAGTGTGCTAGGTTGTCGTATGACAACTATATGTTTGATGTTTAACTATCTGTGATATGTAATATAAGAGAGCCCGGGTCTGTTTACCCACTGCGCCAACTGTACACTTTATACAATAAATGTTCTATATCCTAGCGAACAGTGTATTGTTGCCTGTATGAACCCGAACCGTTATTTAGATAAGAGTAAGATGATGACAATATGCCTCATGCATATAATTGGTGTATCCTTTGTGCACCACAGGATGACTCGCATGGCAGCATTTTGTATGCGCTCAACATTTCAAGCTGGCTCTTTGAAACTGTCAGAAGCTCCAAACCATACTAAATTACAGACATTATTAACTGCTAAAGGAGCCTGTAAAGCATCCTCTGCTCTACCCCAGTTGCTGCCATCACTCTCAATGCATTAAGTCTCCTACCAGCCTTCAACATCAAAGCCTCTGCGTCCCTGCACCACTCCGCCAGTCTGTTTACTGCCATCTATAAGTCTTTGGCAACACTTTCCCCATCTCGACCCTGTCTGTACACTAGCACATCATCTGCAAATGTCAAGATTCTACCAATACCTGGTGTCTCAATAGCTGCGACTTTGCTGGTGTAGACATTAAAGAGAGTTGGTGACATGGCAGATCCCTGTGGCAGCCCAGGTGTAATCGTACAGGGGTAAGAAGTCCAGGAACCCATGCGCAGTGCAGCCTTACGCTCATAAAGAACTGCCGCAACCTATCTGACAAAGCAAGGGCAGACCTACATGCCCAACAGTGTGTATATCAACCGGCCATACCTAAACTTGTTATATGCATCCTCCAGGTCAAGAGCTACCGCCACTGTCTCTTGTTTATCCTGGAAGCCCTCGTAGACATCAAATGCAAAAGTAGCTGCATTGGCCCACGTGTCCTTCCCATTCCGGTAACTCCCGAGCCCATTGGCAGATTACGACTTTCCAAATGTCGTTGGAGCCTGCGAGCTACTATCTTTTCAAAGACTTTGTCAACGTTATTTAGCAGGGTTTTGATTCGGTATCCATTAAGTTTGGGGTGATCCTTACCTGGCTTTGAGAGTGGGACAAGATAGCTGTGCAGCCAATCCTGAGATATTTCCGCCGTATTGATGCTTAGGTTGAAAGAAAGAGCCAACTCCTCCAAGTCCCCATCATTTATATTACTCAAATGGGACTACCTCACCCCATCCGGACCTGGCGCTTTCTCTCTCGTCAGCATCTCCATGATCTGGTCGTTGGTGAGATGGGTCTTGACTCGTTTAATGACCTATCGTTTGCTTGTGCGGTGCCGGGTGGCTTCCAGTAAGATGCCGTGATGAAGCTTGATGTCATTCTCTTCCCGTGCAATCTTCAGCATAAGTGTTGTGATCTTTGGGTTTTTGTTGATGGAGACCACTACTCCATCAGGTGTATTGCGCAGCTTGCCGATGCTGTTTCTTCCCAGCTCGTTTTCCTTCAGACTAAGTATCTTGTCTGTTGGTAGCGCCGACAGATTGGCTTCTCCCAAGCTTGTCTGTTTTAGCAGTAATTTGCCGGTGAAGTCCTCAGTTGTTGTGGAGGTCTTTGGTGAGCTGCTTGGTTGCTTTTCAATAGTGTTGTTGCGCACTTCTCTGCTGCTGCTGGCTTCAATTGTAATCGTGACCTCCGGCGTCGGAACAGCGACAGGAGCGGCTTCATCTGGTGTAGAAGTGGTAGCCTCCTTTAATGTTTCTTGAGGTTCTGGCGTTGTGCTGCCGCTCGCAGACAAGTTTTCTTCTTGCATCTTGGCGGCTTCCACGCTGCTCATTTTGAACGTCGGGTGTCTTGTGGAGGTTTTCTTGCCACGTGCCATTTGTGCCTACATGTCAGGCTTCCGATTAGGTGACTTACTCTCGATAACGCGTTGGGTCGACTGGTGAGGTCGATATGTGTTTCATGCTCTGCGAGCTCTTACAGCCTTGACTGTGCTTGACTCAGGTATTAGTAAACACCAGGGGATGTGGTCGCTTCTGTGGTCCCCAAGGACACCCCTTTTAATGTCTAATGTCGCCTCTTGGGATACAAGTGACAAGACGATGGCCGTGTCAGGGTGCCCTGGTCTTATTGCCAGTCTAGTTGGGTGTCCCGGTCATTTATACAGACCACATCCGTCTCAAGCAAGGCCTCAACAAGAACAGTAGCCTGTCTGTTCTCTCCCGATCTTTTCCACTCTTTGGCGCGTGCAATGAAGTCATCACATATTAGATACCTGGCACCAGGGATATTCGCTGAACCTTTTCAACCAGTCCCAACTCTCTCTGCTTACGCAGATATATACGTAATATATATTTATTAGGTTCCAGCTGTATCTTCTGATTTTAATCTCCATCTCATGCACATCTGTACTTTCCTGACGCCACCCACTCATATCCAGTATCGAATGTTGTAAGCCATTCTTGACCATCAGGGCCTGCCCATGTCCTCCCTGCCCAGATGTGTTCATGTAACATGTATAGCCACGGCACTTTAGAGAGTTTGTCTTCAGTTCTTGTAACATCGGCACATCAAAATAGTAGGGCAGTTTCTCCAATATTGGTCCTGGCTGCCCTGCACTACGGCAATTCCAGCACCCAACCAGTACATTTTTGAGTCCCAGACGATCCGTTTTCCTTCTACCCCTTCTTCTCACAGCTCTCCTCTTCCTCCCCCGTCTCCTCTGCCTCTTCTTCCTCCGCTTCACTTTCTCCCAGGTGGCTGTTGTCAAAGGTATCTAGCACAAAGTACGCACTCCGTTGCTTCGGCGATAATTCTTTTTATTTTCCATAGTTGGTTTGATTTGCAAGCAGTAGCTACCCGTCACCTTAGTAGAGCCTGCCTGCTAGAGAAGGGGCAAGGGATGTCCCTCAGAAGTCCATACACCCGGCGCCTCCCCAGTCCGCATACGAGACGTCCTACGTTCACGAACAGCTCACCCGTGGCCATTCAGTCTTCGGCACGTCGGTCCATCATAAACTTAGGGGTTTTTTCACCTTCTAGGTGGGCCGCTGTAATAGCTAACGAGCCCCATCTACCTACAGACAAGTGGTTCTAGCGCCTTAACCCTCATGGCGAACACATTAGATAAATGTATACAGTGAACAACAAACAATTAACACACACTATCACGTATCAAATAGTTCAAAATACACGACACAACCAAAGTCACTGCGTCACGCTGTGTTAGTGCATAGAGAAAGCACAGATGGTATTTTCGATGACGCTCTTCTCTGCCAATAACCACTACAAACTTAATTAAACTTATTTAAACATGTTGAGCAACTGTCAATTCTTGCCCCTTGAGGGGACGAGAGTTCAGGGGATACCACCCTAAACGGACTAGACGTTAGTATAACCCAGCTTAGCAAGGACGGACTGCTGTACTACGAGACTGGTAGGACAGCACGGGGTCTGACAGACAGCACGGGGTTTTACGGACAGCACGGGGTCTAGGGCGACAAGGCCAGCCAACCAGTTGGGAAACGTCAGACGAGACCAGACAGTTGTCAGAGAAGGACGCTTGTGTATTTCCGAGTGCAAATGCTTAGCTTGCGAGAGCGCTAGTTGAAGATAGCGTGTGTAGAGTTTGAGTAATTGACTGTGTGTGATAATCGTATATAAGGCGGCATTTGTATATTTGTCAAGGCAGCCACCGCCTCTGTATACTCTGTAACTATATCAGGTTCGCCTGAAATAAATAAGGAATGTACCATCTGCACAACTGATGTTTCTTTGGGTGCGGATGAAGAAGCGAGAGTGCCTGTGTGTCATTCAAGATGTTGACACCCCTGTTGGCAAAAACCTATCTACACAAATTCAGCGGTCCCTACAAATTACAGGACTGCTCAGTGTCAGCGATCTCCTGAGCAGCATAAGTTAGTCTTCTGAGACGAAGTCAGAAAAAGTCTACTGGAAGTTCCTTGCGACTGTGACTCACTAGCTGACGCATCACCTTTTACGCCTTTGTTGTCTTCAGTCTTAGTAGTAACTGCATCAGTTCTTCCGTGGCTGTGAGCTTGCACCTCACAAATTTGGAGTACGCGATCATACCACCCGTGTGTTAAAGCTTCATACCTAACTAGCAGACTGTTCGCAGCGCCGTCTGACAACAGGGAAATATAATCGACTTTCGGGCGTTTCTTTTGGTCTGTGTACATATTCAGACGTGTATCATCAGCATTGAAGGTAGTTATCCTAAACTAACCCAAGCGTTGCATTTCAAATTCAAAATTGCATATGACCACTCTGTGCAGCACATATGGAGCAGTACATCGCAGATTATATAATATATATATATATATGCACAGGAAATGTGGCTACGTATGGCTGCATGTGTCTCCATCCACCATCATAAGGAAACGACAACACATTGAGTAATAATCTGATATCAGCACTGAACGCTGCTTTAAAGCTACATATCTACCTCCAACGACCGACAGGCAATACACGTTAGCAGCCATAGCTCCCTCAGTGGTGAACTTGTCCATGTATGATGCCCGTGTGTTGCCGGGGCCCATACGGGGAAGCAAAGAATAGTAACACTGTTGCCTACCATGCACGTCGTAAGAGGCAACTACGGAGGCTATGGTTCCGTCGCCCTGCTACTGAGTGAGTGCGTGGCACGACACTGTGAGCTGTGAATTTCGTGTGGAATGCTTTTGCATCTGTCCGCGGTTGATTTTTGGCGTGAACTGCATGTTCGAAACGATGACGGCCGGCTGTTGCTGGATTGACTGGTTTGCCTTTTCGGTTCATGAGTGCATTTTTCAGGAGACTCCTGGGAGTCGTCAGGAGTCGTCACTGTAGCTACGGAGTTCGTGCTTTGTGCGGCTCTCGATGGGTCACTCTGCGGAAAGAGACCGAGCCATATGGGATAAAACCCGGATCAATGACGTCTTTCTGGTGACTGCCGATTCCATCGACAATGAACTGTATTTTTCGTGGAGGACTTTTGTGTTGGCATTCTGGCGGCGGCATTATGCACAGTGTACCTGTGCGGGCTGTTGGCTTGCCGACACTCCTGTCTATTCCGTTGTTCACATGGGGCAGTGAGGAGCATTTTGTGTGATATTCACTGGCACAGGAACGGAACAATATGGGGACAACCCGTTGCCGTGAAGTTGGAACCGCGACTAACTAACTAACTAACTAATGTATGATGCCACTGTGTTGGCATCCACAATGAATACAGTCGTGTTTCTGCATATGTTCCCTGAGTTATCCCGTGCCACCATGAAACGCACATATGGACTGAAATGCTTCAGATGCAGCCCAAACCATATTGCCCTGTGTGGATGTGACCGACTCAGTGTAAGAGAGGTATCCTGTAAATCATCATGACCAGTGGCATCATTCTGTGATCACCTCATTCAAAACCTGATACCCAGGACCAAAGTAACCCGTCTCACATGGGAAACCACAAGAGCAACTTCCATCCTCAGGGTCACAGAAGTCCATATAACCATATAACAATGCCATTGTAATATACAGCTTTGTTCAAACCATCCATTTTCACAATATTGGTGTGTCGCTGTTGGAAACCGAACTGTCACTGTGTACTTGACACATTGAGCTCTGTAGTGCTGACACAATCACATGATAATGGTAATTCCACAGCAGATCCTGCTTTAGAATTGTGGCAGACACAATGGATATGACTTGGTGACTAGATGCTTTCTGTTCTGCGTCTTCGTCCCCCACATGAAAGTCAATTAAATGGATTGTCCATGCTATCTAACGGATGCCAATGTTCCGCTAAAGATAGACAACTCTGATGTTCACAAAGACACGCCTCCATTTGTTCGATTTCTTGCCAGTTTTCTTTTTGACAAACCAGGCAATAATCTCATTAGTTCTGCTGATAATGTTGGCATAGGTGTAGTCAATGACTGGGCACTAGTAGGAACACAAGATGACATTGATCAGGAAACAGGACTGCTGTTAAAAAATGTAAATGTTGAAAGTTCACTGGGACAGCTTCCCCTGTTGTCTCCTTATCATCTTCTTCCAGTGTTCCCAATTGCATAGAATAGGACGTTGGTTCTTCAGAAGCTGCAGGTACACATGCTTTTTCTCTCTCAATATCTGATTCTCTCTTCTTATTATTAAGGTTCTTTGATAGTTTGAATTCTAGTGTGTCCTGCGTTCTCCTAGGACATGCGAACCGGTCGGTCTTGTCGTGTCGTTTGGCATGCCAACGCACAAACAATTCAGATATGGACATTTTTTGCAATGTATTCATCTGCTGACATCAGTTTAGGCGGTTATCTGTCCCAATACAGACGTACCGGCCAACACGCACCAGACTGTAACGAACCCTACCAGCTTCACAAGTATTGATCCATAGTGAAACCCTGCTACTTGATCACCACATACACGACAAGGTGGCAACGGTCTGCCACACTGATTGCCCGCTCTTCTGAAGGACATTACTTGCCTCGCATCCTGCCTTTACCTGTGACTATACAAACTTGTATGCCAGGACTTCTTGTTAGTTCTGTGTACAAGTAACTGTGGCAACAGTTTGTACTGGAGATAGTCCTTGTTCAAGACAAATTTGGCATTTACTTTTTGGCTGTCAGCAGAAATTCTTTGATCACTTGAATCTCTTTAGGCATTTCACTGCCGGAACTAAACAAAGCAAAACAAAATACACATTTTTCTTAAGCATGGAAAGGCTTCACACCATCTTGCCCCAAAGGAGGTCACTCTCCCTCAGTAAACAGCGAGATACTAGAACAAGTAACAAGTGTCTCCTATCTTAGACATCACAGTAAACGGGGATATACTAGAACAAGTAACAAGTGTCTCCTATCTTAGACATCACAGTAAACGGGGAGATACTAGAACAAGTAACAAGTGTCTCCTATCTTAGACATCACAGTAAACGGGGATATACTAGAACAAGTAACAACTTTCTCCTATCTTGGACATGTAATAACATATGATGGCAGAGGTTAAACAGGAATCAAAAAGATATAGGAATGGTAAAAACAAAAATGTTTTCAATTTCATTAAATAAGCATTAACATCTAGAGAGATTTTTTTAATGAGAATTGTCAAATGTTATGTTTATTCAACACAACTATATTGCGGAGAAGTCTGGACAATGAGCAAACAACTAGAAAGTCGAATAGAGGCCCCGGAGATGTGGATCTACTGAAGTAAGAATATTTAGTATATCATGGAAACAGAAACAATTAAATATAGAGGTTCTAGAAAACATAAGAATGAAAAGAGAGTTGGTGAAAGAAATAAAAAAGAGGCAAGTGAAATATTTCTGCCACGTTAAAAGATATAACACTCTTATATAAACCATACTGGAGGGTAAGGTTGAAGGCAAGCGAGAAAGAGGTAGACAACGATACAAATAGGAAGATAACATCAAGAGATGAACGTGTAGCAATGTGATAGAATGTACAGTCAAGGCAAGAGATAGACAGTGTTGGAGATGAATTGCAGCCAACCTTCATTGTCGAGAAATTGACCTAAGTAGCTTCCTTGAGGGCAACCACTCAGTCAAAAGTCATAGTTTCTTTGGTATTTGTTTCTGGTATTTGGTTGCGTGTGCCAGTTTCATATCCCGTACACTCCAGATCCCAGAGAGAAAACACGTGATACATGTTTATTGTTTGTTGATAGCAGAAATTGTCCTTTGATACTCAAGTAAACAGCGAAGAATTGGCTTGTTGAAAAGATAAATGTAGCTGCTCTTGATACTCCCAGGAGTGATAAAGAGGAATTAAGATATGCAGGATAAGCTTCGCGCAAAACAAGCTGCACAGGCAAAGCTGTCACTAGCTGCATCTAAAGCTGCCCTAACTGATTGCCCTCCTGGGAAGATATAATGAACCCACACCAAAGGTGTTTGAATAATGTGTGCACTCACTTAAGCTACACAAACATTAACACACAGTTAGAAATATGGAATAACATTGAGTTTAAAATACTACCACTCCGTTTATTACTTTTCATTATCATTCAATAAAATGAGATGAAACAATGATGATTTTAGATAATGATGTTGCTATGCTGGTGGTAAGCAATGAGATAATCCTATATGAGCAAATGGCAAGTATAAAATATAATATACTGAACTTTAGTTTAATTTAGTTTAGTCGATGGATCAACATAGCAGCACACAGGTGTAACCCATAAGTGCTCCGTTCTTCTCCTATCTCAAACTTGAGTTTGGAGAAACTCTGCTCAATGCACGAAATCCGTAACACCGGCGAGGATCCTGAAATACTTTGGGTAGATTATTAACTCCAAATTTTGCCCTCGTAGCGCCGTTATGATACTCTTTTTCGATTTCCAACTACCAAAGGATTTTTTACGTGCGCAACAATACACACGGGCGTCCTATCTCACTACCCAGAGACCAGGGGAAATTTTATTACAAGAAGTCCATTTGAAAAAAAATCCCGCTCCTCACCCCTCACCAGGGCTTGAACCCGGGACCTTCAGCACTCGAGGCAGACACCATACCTCGAGACCACGCAGCCCCCTGTACTGAAGTTTAGTTATGCTGTACTGACAATGCCCTTAGGTCATGCTCCCCGGTTAGACGCGTTGTAATGTCACCTTGTAGGGGATTCCCAATGGGTTCTTACACGAGGATCGGCGGCTTCGTTAGGTGGGTGGTTGCTGACTGTCCGTGGCTACTAGGGGACATGATAATGAGGATGTGTAGTATCCATCTATCTACATATCTCATAGCACACATATGTGATACGGAGCATATATATTCACAAAACATATCTAATTCAGAATATGAATATGAATATATATATATATTCTTCTTAACCTGTCCAATTCCGAACATATATAGGTATTCACATAGGATTATATAGATATACTTAGTATATCACGAGCCAAATTTATCGGTTATTCTTTCTGTTGGTAGACTGTCCGATAGGGTCAGTCTAAGTGTCTTGTGTATTACACGTGGAGTTCTCTCTCTCCATTCTAAGACCACGCAACAGTCTGTCTGTCTGTCTACATCAGTGTTTCCCAACCTTTTTTGTACCATGCCCCACTTAAGCCTTTCTAAAATTCATATTGCCCCCCTCCCCTGCCCCATGCCCCCCCCCCCTCAACATATACATTATTTTTAATATTCAAATATTCAAATGTTCACTAAAGAAACTTGAATGATAGGTTTTAGGAAGAAATCACTAGGTAATTATTGAGCAAACACAGTAAGTAAATTTTCAAAACATATAATGGAGAACTGAAATTCAAGTACAAAATAATTTTAATGAAAGATTTTTCTATATTATTTTAATTATTAGTAATTATTTATTATTTAAATTTAGTGAGATCCTTGCGCTTGATGCTTGCTGCAAAGAGATCTTATGTCAGGTTCCAATTTAGTTAACTTCAGTCTCAAGTCTCCCCGTTTTGTTATATTCAGCCAATTTCTTCCATTTTCGAATTGCCCCCCTTAACAGTCAAATTGCCCCCCTGTGGGGCGTGGGCCCCACGTTGGGAAACACTGGTCTACATTCTGGGTACCCACCGTGCACAAACCTTTGAATAACCCAGGTCTTTAATGATGGTGTTGACACTGCCTTTACAAATGGACAACATGGAACACAGTTCATACAGTGTTACCCGACGGTCACCACACATGTCATCTCCTCGATGAATGTTGTGTGAAGTTAATGACTTGACGGACGGCCAATCCGCTTTGCACAGCCAGTGAGTATTGACCTACATCAGCTTCGTCACAACGACGTACCCAACGTGGGACAGTGCTAACATCCATTGCTGAATCTCTATAAACAATTCTCAAACGTTCGTGGAAGCGAATCGTGATCTGACCTTCAGCATTGAGAAATGCTATCACATTACTTTGTTTTAACCGAACTTCTTTGGTGGTCATTTTTACACCGTTACTGTTGCGCAATTCAGTTTTCGGAGAGATAAAAGTTGGACTGATGCATTATTTACACTTAAACAAATATGTGAAGAAACTATCGAATATAGTGATCAGCAGAATATTGTGTTTGTAGATTAGGAAAAGGCTTTCGATAGAGTAGACAGATACAAATTATGGACCATCCTTGAAGACTATGGGATACAAGGGCAATTGCTAGAAAACATCATAGCCATTTACCACACTAGAGCCGAAGTGCAGTAAGAACACAAGAAGGAATATCAGATATGTTCACAGTCAATACAGGAGCGAGACAGGGATGTGTGCTCTCTCCTCTGCTAGTTAATATCTACATGGACAAAATATCCAAAGAAGCAAGTCTTAACAGAACAGATTCAGAAAATTTAGAACTCTTTACTACAGATGAAACAACTGATCCACAGGAAATAAATTAACTTCTATTTGCAGACGATCAGTGCCTGTTTTACATCGATGAGGGCAGACTACAACATCATATTAATAATCTGAGCTCAACCTGCAGCAGATACAATATGAGTATAAACACAGCCAAAACCAAAGTAATGCGAGTTAGCAAATCGCCGGGCCCACTAAGTATACAGATAAATAGCACAACTCTGAAACAAGTTAAAGAATTCAAATATCTTGGAAGGATGATTACAGAAGATGGCAGATTGGAAAGAGAAATCGAAATCAGATGTCTAAAAGCTAGCGCACTTACATATCAACTATCACCCTTACTGAAACATCCAAATATACCCATGTCCGCAAAACGACAGATAATAAACAGCATATTCACACCAACCCTATGCTACCAATCTCAAACTTGGACTTTATCCGAATCACACTTTCGCAAAATCCACATCTGCGAGATGAGATGCCTGAGGAAAGCTGCCAACTTAATCATCCGAGACCGAGTAAGAAATGTTCTTATCTGACAGACAGTGGGATCAACACCTTGTGCCACATTTATTGAAAGACATAACCCTGGCCATGCGGGGGTTCGGGGGAATGAACAGGCTAATACGCTAGCAGGGAATGCACCTCTTGGAAGTAGATTGCCTATGGACAAGGGGGAGGTGGTCATGCGCTTGTGGGACCAGGTGGAGAAAGCGGAAGAACAGACTGAGAACCCATATGTGGACAGAATGAGATTGCGGGGGATCGGCAGGGGTTCCGGAAGAAACTCACAACTGAGAGGGAAACCAGGATAACTTTTCATCAGATAGAGGTCTGAACGATTGGTAGTATGACTCTTCGCTGGCTGTTGAACGAGGGGACGGAGCATGTATGGGAATGTCCTGAGTGCAGTGATGTCGGTTCTTAACTCAACTCAACTCAACTCAACTCTATTGAAAGACAGAAGGTCAAGAGGTGTGGCCATGTCGTTAGAATGCAACACCACAACTACCATAATTGGCCTTCCATCAAAGATCATTTTTGACGAGACCCAAAAGACGTCAAAGAAGAAAATGGATTGACGACATCAAAGACATTGTACAGCCACACGTAATGACACTATCCAGTGCCGCCCACCGGGCGCTGGAGCGCAAATTATTCCTCCCCACGCCGCTTGACGGTAGAAGTAGAAGAAGATGAAGATGATGATGATGATGATGATGATGATGATGATGATGATGATGATGATGATGATGATGATGATGATGATGATGATGATGATGATGACGATGATGATGATGATGATGATGATGATGATGATGATGACTGTTGCGCAACCTGTGGCTGAAACATGTTGGTAGTGAAACACAGTGCAGAATAGTGTTTGAGGAATCCCGCTAAATTAATAAATTTCACACGGTTAAATTAATTATATAGATTTTTAAAAACAAAATAGGAGGCATTAATTATTTACAGTCCCTCGTATAAAACCACATCTTCAAGAAACAGACAACAGACAATAGATAATACACAGTAGACCGTACATAACGTATAGAAGATTCGTGAACACACTGTCTTCAAACCTTCCGGACTGGTCACCAAGGACTTTTTTTTTTCCCGTTTACACGCTTTGAACTCAAGCGTTTCCACACACGTGCAACTACTTCTGGTTGTCAGAATCTTGCATTCAGCAATTACCCAGGCTCGTGTTTCTTGACAAGTGCGATACAAAACACGGTCACAGAATGACTTGACGTGACACGATACAACTACAATTCCAAACACTTTATTCACGCCGCTCACTCATCACAACCAATACATGCATCGTGCATTTACAATCGCAATGTCATAATATAATCAATAGATCTACAAATGCAATACAACTTACAATCCTACAACCCAGGCGCACAGTCCCCTAATACTCACACAGGCTTTCTATCTATTCGCGTTCAAACACACAATTCGCACAAGCTCCATTCAAACCGTCCGTCCAGTGCCACAGTCCCCAGCCGTCTGAAGCTAACTCGCCGTGAGTTCCCGCTACTCGGGGTTGTGTCCCGGCGTGGACTTCATGTCCCACGCCTGCACTAACTGACCATCGCTGGCACGGCGTGGTTAGTGTCGTTCACAGTTGGGCCGTACTTGCCAGGCTTCTTCGAAGACGACGCGGCAGAACTGGCGGGGAGATTATGACAATCTCCCGCTCTCCTTTTCATGACAGGGGAACCTTTCATGTAACTTATATACATTATATTCAACCTGTCAGAATCGACCCATGTTAGTGATCTGACATAATAAATTGGTTTATATTGAAATATGTAGGTAATTGCAAGTTATATACATTCATTCTTCAATGCTGCTATGAAGCAACACACTTCAAGTACAATCCCTTAGATGGATTCTTACCTCAGCTGTAATTTGACCCAGCCAGTCCGGTAGCTATCAGCAAAACACGCAACTACCTCCCGACAGTTTAAAAAAAAATACTAAACATGACATGTCAGGCTGTGAGCATCTCCCTATAAGATGACTCCAACATTAGACCCCAACCTCATTTAGTCGGAGAGTCTTATGTAGGTCTATAGCTTTGGCAATTATCTCCATGCATAATTGACGTCATCTTGACGTGTTACTCATCCGGTCAACATGATGATGGTTTCTATACATTACACATTATCAACAATTTCAATTGTTTCCCTTGATTGTAATCAAAATATATGGGAGGTAATTTTAACTTGCTTTCGAACAAAATAAATTACATTGGTAAATTAATTTCTTAGTGTCATAATTTGATACTTATTGACAAAAGTGAACTAAATGTTCCCTGTTGTGAACAAGTAAATCAACTTATGATTCTGAGATTACATCTACAAAAATCCTCACATACAATTCGTATATGGAAAATTTCCACTCACAATGTTTATATAGAGCGTCACTTCTTTGTGAGTACTACAATATAGTCTGCTAGCTTTCAAATTAATATTCATAAACACCGGAAGTACATAGCTGTTGTGTTCAGTTGTAGATAACACAATGTTCTTCCGTCTGGATGTTCTATAAAGAAACGGAGTATACAGTTCGTAACACAGCTGCTGGATTACTTATGTCCTTCACAGTATGGATTAACTATTTCTTACAAAGTGTGGCCTAAAGTGTTCTTGTGGAATTCATATGTCACAGTTCCTCTCGCACATATTAACATAAATAGGAACACGCTGCTTTGCAGGTACTACGGATATTTGATCAGTTCAAGTGAAGTAAGTCACGTTTGAAATCACGTAGCACTGTTCGTACCAATATTTATGTATACTTAACATACTATACCCTTTCTACCACATTCCACTCAAGTATTCATCACAATTATTCTCATAATTATAAAATACACGATCTATATACAGTGGGACCTTGTTCCTATCACACTTTTACACAGCGTAACTGTAATGATTACATTATGCGCTGTGTTTCTGAGCGCGTTATTACTTTGCAGATAGCTCATTTGTCTGCTGTGTACGCTCAGGCACTATTTGGCTGTTGGGTGTGTCGCACGGACACCTAGAAAGAAAGTCAGCAATCGAATTATGTATGCCACGTATATGCCTGACTTCAAAGCTGAAATCTTGTAGTAAAAGTGACCATCTTACTACTCTGTGGTTGGTAGGCGTTCCTGTCGTGATAATTGTCAGCGGACTATTGTCAGTTTCGACTACAAAATGCCTCGCAAGGAGAAATCGGGATAGTTTCCTTACCGAAAATACAAGAGCGAGGGCCTCAATTTCAGGCGTAGACCAATGCCTCTCTCTTGCTTTCAATTTGCGGCTTACGTAGTACATAGGGTGTAAAATATGGCCGTATTCCTGGAGTAGTACTGCCCCAATCGCTACGGAGCTCGCGTCCGTTCTCAATCTGAAAATGATATTCAAATTCGGCAATTTAAGGATCGGATTACTGGAAAAGTAAGATAACACTTTAGTAAATGCAGGTCTTAAGCATTCGCTGTGTACAATTTTGTTTGGTTTGTCCTTTGTTAGTAGGTTAGTGAAACATTCGGTCAATGTAGCAAAATTTGGTATAATTTGTCTGTAATAATTCAACAGACCTAAGACACTTCGCAACTCTTTCTTTGTTGTCGGAAGCGACAATTTCAGAATTCTTGACACGATGTTATCGTCAGTTTGCTACAAAGCCATTGCAAATCTTATAGCCCAAAATTGAAATTTCTTGGTAGGCTATGTCGACTTTCGATGGTTTGACTTTCTGTAGCCTGTAGACTTCTGTAGACTTTCTGTAGCCTGTAGTCCGTGCTGCCTGATGCGATCGAATGTCAGCTGTAATGTTGTTACATGGTCTGTCATATTACTTGTATGAATGCAAATGTCATCCATGTAGGAAAATTGTATTAGGGATGTCTGTCAGAAGAAGTCTTGTCATTCGTACAAAAGTAGCTGGGGCATTTACTAGCCCGAATGGAAGATTGCACCATTCGTACAGTCCCCAGGGCGTTGCAAATTCTGTCAGATGTATGCTGTCATGGTGTACCGGTATTTGCCAATACCCTTTTGTCATGTCCAGTTTCGTAAAGTAACGTGAGTCAGTTAGTTCAGTCAGTATGTCTTCACAGTTGCTCATTGGTTCTAAATCCAACTGTGTGATGTTATTTAATTTACGATAGTCAACACAAAGTCTTATCGTGTCGTCCTTCTTTTTCACAATCACGATCGGTGAACAAAAATGTGATTGTGACCGTCTAATGATATTGTTCTTCTCTAAGTCTATAATTTCCTGATGCAGTTTGTCCTTGTAGTGTATGGGAATGGAGTATGGTCTGCATTTTATGAGTGTGTTGGAAGTTAGAATAATGTGGTGATGCACTAAGGCTGTCTGTCCTGGATGATTGGAGAAGATGCTGCTGTATTCCTTTATCAGTTGTCTGCAACTGTCGGTCTCAGTCGAAGTAAGTTTAGGATCTATTCTGATGTCTTGCAGATTGTTTGTCGTGTCAAGTGATGGGGTAGGTATTTCGTCGGTATCGTCGTCGTCTGGGTGGTCTACTATCGTTGTGCTTACTGCTGTCTCGTCTTGGTCCTCGTCTATGTTGTAGTATGGTTTAAGCATGTTTATGTGGAATATTTTATGTTTGTCTTTGACTGCAATCTCATATTCTACAGATGAGATCTGTCTTAGAACTTTAAAAGGTCCCTGCCATGAGTCTGTCAGTAGATGTCTGTCGCTTAGCAATAGAAGTAGTACGTCCTGTCCAGGTGTCAGTGTTATTGTCCTGTTTCCTCTTTTTGCGTACTGTCTGTAGATAGCACCTGATTGTTTCAGTGTTTCTTTAGCTAACACACAAGATTTCATTATCCTATCACACAATGATGTTACATGTTCATATGATGAAACTGGTTTATGTACAGTTACACTTTCAATTAACATGGAATGGTACATAGATAATGGGCCGCGTGGTTTGGCTCCACATACAAGTTCAAATGGTGAGAAACCTGTACTGGAATGAGGTACTTCGCGATATGCAAATAGTATGACAGGTAAATAAGTATCCCAGTCTTCAGGGTGTTCCTCGGTAACTTTTGATAACATATGCTTAAGATCGCCGTTAATCTTTTCTATAATTTCTGTCGAGTGCGGGTGGTACGGGCTGTTAAAGCACAGCTTTACCCCTAACATTCTAGTAAAGGCTTGAGTGGCTGCAGCTATGAACTGACTCCCCTGATCTGAGAGAATGGTATCGGGAAACCCTACTCTAGAGAAAATGTGGAATAAAACTTCCATTACATCCTTGGCAGTTATGTTTTTAAGTGGAATAGCTTCTTGCCATCTACTGCAGAGGTCAATTATCGTTAGGATGAATTTATTTCCTCTTGATGTTACATGGTTTAGAGGACCTACTATGTCAACAGAGATCTTTTCAAACGGTCTAGTTGCTAAATCTGTTATTTGCAGTTCAGCTTGCGGGTGTTTACCCTTTTTGACAAGCTTCTGGCAGATGTCAAAAGTTCTGCAATATTGCTTGGTGTCGCTGCAGAATTTAGGCCAGTAGAACTGGGTAAGTAACCTAGATCTAGTTTTTGAATAAGCCATATGCCCTGCAAAGGGTATATCATGAGCTAGATGTAATGCTTGTTTGCGGTGTTCTGTTGGTAACACCATTTGCTCAGTGGTGCTGGTACCTTTGGTGTAGTTCCGGGTGAGGATACCACATTTTAGAACAAAATGTCATTTAGCATTCTTGGTTACTTTTGGCTTTTGGCCTATTAAGTTAAAATACTTGTGCAAAGATGAATCTGCCTTTTGGGCTGTTATAAACTTTTCCCTCATGGTTTCAGGAGGTACTATAACTGGGTTTAACATTTGCAAGGCCTCTGTTTGATTTATTTCATCTTGCACCTTTGCAGTAGATCTAGTTACTGCGTTTGTACTATCAACAACATGGCAAGGTGATGTTACATTTAGACCAATATACTCATGTGATGTAGTTAATGAATTTGCAAACATACATTCATTCAATGGTGATAATACATTGTCAACAGTAAATTCAGATGACGATGATATTGTATTATCAACAATACATGTGGCAGTAGATGTTATACTGTCATGTGGCATATCATTTACTTCAGGAAGGTTACCAACAATAATGTCGCAACAAGGATTGGATAATGCTGCGCATTTTACCTTTCCTGTAAGAAATGGGGTGTCAATATATGCCCATCCAAGCGGGTATTTCTCAATGTTACCTGAGAAAGTTCTGCATGTAACATGTTTGCCTGTATAATCTGAAGGTAAAATAAAGTCTCTCTTTAACCCAATAGAGTACATCCACTATCCCGTAAAACGGTTGCAGCTCTGCCATTAACAAATCCATTGTGGATGTTTAGTTTTCCTTTGGAGTTAATTACCAAATTGGCTTCTTCATTGGTAATGGGTATTGAGTGGCCACATGTTAATAGGCCATCCTCATGAAAACGATCACAGATGGTACATTTATCAAGATGAAACACATCAATGGATTGTGCTGAATTAACAGGATGATCTTCTACCTGTTCCTCATCTGAGGAAGAGCTATCAAACATGGCTGCATTAGCCTTTCTGGTCATTTGTTTACCTTTACATGAGTGCCGCCAGTGGCCATAGGCTTTGCAAAGGAAGCATTTTGTTAGACGTTGGTAGCTCTTTCTTTCCTTATCTTGCTTATATATAGTTTTGCAAGTATGTAAGGTACCCTGGGTGTTTATCACACATATCATTTTGATTGTGTGGAAGATGACAATATCTGGATTGGTAATACTTTTCAGCAGATTGTTTAAAGGGTTTCTGTTTACTGTAGGGCTCTGTCTTCATTCTGTCATAGTTAGCAGCTACTACAAAGTCTATGTCAGTCACACCACTAGTAAAGCACTGTTTGTTGGCTGTAAGATAAGCCGAACCACGTTTCACAATCTGTTGTACACTTTCACACTCGCATTCTTGCAGAAACTTAGAAAATGGTGGTGGTAGAGATTTAACGACTTTATCTCTAAGAATAAGATCTTTCAACTTCTCAAAGTTGTTGTTTACTTTGGCTGCTGACAGCCACTTACTAAATATATTCCGTACTAATGAGATGTAGTCAGAGAACGTTTGTGTTGGTTTTGGAGCTAATTTACTAAACTGTTCTCTGTAGCCTGCTTCGTCTAACAGGAAATGTGACATAATTTTAGACTTAATATATTGATAATCTTTCCTGAGATCTTTGGGAATGGTCTCTATCACTTTGAGAGGTTCCCCGGAAAGACTTCTCATATATATAATGTTCCATTCAGTCTCTGGGATCTTATAATATTCCATGATGGTTTCAAAATTTTGGGTGAAGGCTGCAATGCAGTCGCCAGTGGTGAAATTTTTGACGATCCCTTGGTACTTTTTGTACTGATATTCTTTATCTAGTCTTTCGGACTTTCTAGAATCTATCTCTGTTGATGTTTCAGCTTCCAGCTGTTTAATTTTAAGCTGCATTTCGAGTTCTTCTTTCTTACTCTGGGCTAGAATCTCAGTTTTTCTTAATTCGGCCTCTGCTTTTGATCTTCCAGACTCGGCCTCTAGTTCTGCCTGTTTCATAGCAGCTTCTGATCTTCTAGCCTCGTCTACCTAATTCTGCCTTTTTTAGTTCTTCTTTCAGCAGCTCTATATTCACGTTCTCTAGCTTTTTCCTGCAATGCGACATATTCTGCATATTTTGCCTCACTCCACTTTGTCAACTCGTCACCAGTTAGATTTAATTTTAAACCAGCTTCGATGAAATCATTCAATGTAGACATAATTAAATATGTCAAATACAATGAATACCCACAAAGTTAATTATGGTGTTAGTAATTCAAATACAATAATTTGTACAATATTTCTCAGATACAGCTTGTGCTTAGACTTGCATACAACAGTATATAAGAAAAATGGATATTACTTAAGTGCTCCTGGAGATCTGTTTTAGATAACGACTGCTTGGTTGTTACTGCCCGGAAAAACAATGGACTCTACTCGCCAACGGTTTCAGATGGCACAAAAACCTGTTGCTTTTTGGAAGAAGAAAAATTAGGACATGTACGTTCATGTGGTGTATGCGATGTCAATTAAGTTTTGTGGGTTTGTGTGCTGTCAAGTATGTTTGTTCGTCGTATTGTCGTCCGTTCAACACAATCAACAACTTACTTTCCATGTTGCTTTCTTTCCCAAAACTTTCGCTTACACATACGCTCAATCCCATCTTACAATTATTTTCAAGATGGACGCTGCATCCACGTTCACATCTCTTTCATAATTTACAATCGGTTCAAGCTGGACGATGCACCCACGTTCACACTTATGGTTCAAATCAAAACCGGACGAGCCTCCACGTTCACACTTGTCAGAATCTTGCATTCAGCAAGTACACTGGCTCGTATTCACTGACAATGCGATACAAAATACGGTCACAGAATGACTTGACGTGACACGCTACAACTACAGTTCAAACACTTTATTCACGCTGCTCACCCATCACAACTATTGCATACATCGCGCAATTTACAATCGCGATGTCATAATATAATCAATAGATCTACAAATGCAATACAACTTACAATCCTACAACCCAGGCGCACAGTCCCCTAATACTCACACAGGCTTTCTATCTATTTGCGTTCAAACACACAATTCGCACAAGCTCCATTCAAACCGTCCGTCCAGTGCCACAGTCCCCAGCCGTCTGTAGCTAACTCGCCGTGAGTTCCCGCTAAGCGGGGTTGTATCCCGGCGTGGACTTCATGTCCCACGCCTGCACTAACTGACCATCGCTGGCACGGCGTGGTTAGTGTCGTTCACAGTTGGGCCGTACTTGCCAGGCTCCGTCGAAGACGACGCGGCAGAACTGGCGGGGAGATTATGACACTGGTGCACTGGACTGAATTTCGATTAGCTTTCCCTACTGACAGTGTCCCACGCCATGAAGCAAACCCACTCCGAAATCAGACTACTTGTAAATTACGCCCCCAAGTCAAGGACAATAAGTCATCACTTTAGTCCAGCAGACCAGTGCAAGGGTTGAACTCTCTACCTCGTCAGCCCACCAAAAGTTTAAGAACGCAAATGGTATAATTTGTATAGTAACTAGCTGACCCGGCCCGGCTTCGCCCAGCACCTGGCGAGGAGCATCTCATTTAATTCATATTCGGCTCCTGCTCCCGTTCCCGTTCCCAAAAAAGACGACCCGGTCCGGCTTCGCCCAGCTCATAGCGGAGAGCGTCTCATTTAATTCATATTCGGCCGCTGCTCCCGTTCCCAAAAAAGACGACCCAGCCCGGCTTCTTCCAGTTCCTGGTGGAGAGCGTCTCATTTAATTTATATTAGTAGTGATATAAGCTCCCGTTCCTGTTCCCGGAAATATGGCGAACAAATCGGAAGAGAAAAATCTTCATACCAATAACTAAATAGGGCAATTTGAAACTACTGAACGTAAACTTACCAAGATATCACGAAAACCCAATACATGCTGGGATGACTGTATAGATGTCGAAGAGAAATAAGAAGATGAGTTAGAAAATTTTCATGTATTTAAAATAGATGCATTATTTTTATGAAAACTTTGAAAATGCCTTTAAGATTGTATCATTATATATTATAACGCATATGCCTGTAGATAACTGTAGAGAAAAGGTCCACCTATCTGAGAAATATGCAACAATGATGTTAATTACATATATAGCTATATTAAAAGTTATGTCCCTTGATATAACTTTTCTTAAGTTAAGTCCCCTCGTTATGTATAAATTATAATGTAATTACAAAATTAAATTTTATCACGTAAATAACTGTTTGTAAACTAACAAACTATGCCAGTTGGCAGCACGGGAATGAGAAAAAAAACGTGTAGAAAATTTCATCTCAATCGCATAAATAACATACGGACACACAGACAGACATTGTAATTTATATATATAGATATTGCACGTGTAGAGAAAAAAGATATCACCTTTTCGGGCGGCACTCTAGGACCGACTCAATGTTCTTCATGTAATTTGGATACATGATGATGATCCTATCGTAATCTCCCAGAGGCATGTCCACTCTTCTGTAGAGCTCTCTTAGAGCCTTGGGGATGTCCAGCTGCCAATATGTCATAATAAAGGATGCCTTAAAGCACTATTACTGTTAATAATAATAATAATATAATAATAATAATATATGTCTGTCTGTCTGTCTGTCTGTCTGTCTGTCTGATTGCCTGTCTGTCTGTCGAAGTAGTAGTAGGGGGAGGTGGCGATGACCTTGGTCGTTTTCTGTAAAAGCAGTGGCACCGATTATGTTGGTGATTATGATGATGATTATGATGATGTTGGTGATTATGATGAAATGGTGATTATGATGATGAAGGCTGCGTTCATCATAAGTCGTAGATATACTGCACAAAGTAATGTAAGAAATATTAACACAGTTGCGACTGCAGTACTCACACGAGGATACAACTTATAGGCCTGTTTTAGCTTGATTGGATTGTATATTTTTCTTAAATCTCTTTGGGGTTGGTCCATTTTCTGTGGAAGTTGAGATTTTAAAAAAAATATTGGAAATATTAGCGTATTAATAGATTCATTGACAAACAAACAATGGGTTTGGATCAAATAAAAATGGATGGCGAAAAATGGGAAGTAAGGGTGTGTCACAGTTATGATCTAAAAGTTGTTAATATGGTAGCAGTGGTTAACAAAGATAAGGGGAACTGCAGTAAAGCTTAAAAAGCAATGAATGAATCACCGAAAAACGAGAAATAGATTATGAGCTTTACTAGAACAAGACTGCAAGAAACAAAATGAACGTTGCGGCCAAAGCCTTCGTCAGCACAGAACATACAAACAAAAATAGACTAACAAATACACGAAAGACACTACATGAAAGTATTAATTTCACTTATCTGTGTTCTTGCTTGAGCGGCTATCCGTGAATGGAATAAACCGGAAGTAGTAGAAGTAGTAGTACTGCTTCCGGTTTATTCCATCCACGGATAGCCGCGCAAGCAAGAACACAGATAAGTGAAATTAATACTTTCATGTAGTGTCTTTCGTGTATTTGTTAGTCTATTTTTGTTTGTATGTTCTGTGCTGACGAAGGCTTTGACCGCGACGTCCATTTCGCTTCTTGTAGTCGTGCTCTAGTAAAGCGCACAATCTACTTCTCGTTTTTCGATGATTCATTAATATGGTAGCAGAGATGTTGTATTACATAAAATACAAACAATTAGGTATTCATAGCTCCTGCGTAAATGTGAGAATACTTAACACGGACGTAGTGTACATACCTTACAACGGACTCCAAAAAGGTGAACATAAATCACAGAATATTATATCCAATGACAACATGTCAGCGATATGTAAGCCCATGGCAAATACGGGAATTCGTTTACGACGATTAATCATCCCATGACATTTAATGAGTTAACACAGGCATGAACCTCTGTGACTGTAAGATGTCTTGGATGTCAGGCACACACACTGGTTCAACTCGCTCTCAAGGAATATCCGATGACATCATCATCATCATCATGTGCCATGCCAATAGGGTGAACGGTCATGTTTCGCCATCTCACTCGATCACCAGAGTCATGGATCATCTTAGTGTTCTTGTCTTGACCATGCCACGTGGTCAAGCCATCCAGGTACAGTATTTACTTCTCTGTCTGCTCCTTGTTCTCTTCCCCTCGATCTCGCCAGTTGTCATCAAGTTCTCCAATTTATTTCTTTTCATAACGAGACCAAAATATTGTGACTGTCTACTTCTAATTTCTCTAATCAGTTTACGATTTTCATATGTTTTTTGTAGGACTTGGTCATTTTTTTTTTTTTTTTTTTGGGTCTGTCCATTGCATTCTTTGCATTTTCCTCAGAAACCACATTTCCACAGCCGTCATATGTTTTTCAGCATCTTTGCTCATAGTCCACGCTTCACATCCATACAAAAGCACAGGTTTTATGACATAACAGAGGAAACAATTCCATGTATGCCATCAAACATAAATTCCTCTCTGACAACAGCCACGTTGGGTAGAGAATCCTCATACACTCCTCAGCCTAGCATTCACCACTCTAATGCCCAGTGTACCATGCATCCATTCTCCTATCACTGAGGGTCAAACTAATACAACAACCAGGTCATAAAGTCGTGTGTGATTACTTCAGCGACATAATCGCCTCATCCAGTAGAGCAATCTTTTTTTTTTTTCGCATATCCTTTACATGACATCGCTGTCAACACCAGCATTTTACCGCTGTCGTTGATTTCTTGGCAAGATTACTCTCAGTAGTTTGCCATTGCTTTCTGAGCGGCCGGCTCACTTATCCAGTAAGTTACCAACGCTGGCGAGAACCGCTTCCAGTTCTCGCGCGCCGCGTTACCCTACGTGGATAAACGGGATTACGGAGAACGTCGTTTAACTCCTAGGCCAGGGAGACGGTAGTCGGGCAATCTAGGGGCCTATAAATATTCCCGCTTTGTTTCTAACAGTCTACAACCTTGACCTGTCTTGTCTTTCTGACCGTCCATAGCTTATGTACAGTCAGCATGATTAACCCCTAGTCCCGCCCTACCCTTTTTTCGACTTGACCTGTCTCTCTCTCCCGTCCTTCTCTCTCTCTCTCTCTCTCTCTCTCTCTCTCTCTCTCTCTCTCTCTCTCTCTCTCTCTCTCACTCTCTCTGCTACTCTATATCTTTTCTAAACAAAGCCATCCAGCAACTTTCCAGCGGTGAGGCGCCTGGTCCTACCTCCATCCCAGTAGAGATATACAAGGCAGCTAGGCCGGTCCTAATTGTGCAGCTTCACCAAGTCTTTATAAACATATGGGTGAACGAGACCATGCCACAAGATTTCAAGGACGCGTCAATAGTCCACCTTTACAAACCTAAAAGAAACAACCAGTCCTGTGACAACCACCGAGGCATCTCCTTGCTCTCAATTGCAGGGAATATACTCGTCAGAATTCGACTCAATCGCCTCATACCCCATCTCGACCGACGTCTTCTTCCGGAAAGTCAATGTGGCTTCAGAAAAGAACGAGGAACTATTGACATGATTTTCGCTGCAAGTCGGCTGCAAGAGAAATATCAGGAACAGGACTCCGAAATGTTCTCCACTTTCATTGACCTTACAAAGGCTTTTGATATAATCAGCAGAGAAGGAATGTGGAAGATTATAGCAAAATATGGCTGATCACGAAAGTGTGTCCAAATAGTGCGGCTATTTCAATATGGTATGCAGGCAAGAGTACAGGAAAACGGTGAACTGTCTGAGACCTTGCCTGTCACCAATGGAGTGAAGCAAGGATGTGTCCTGGCACCAAACTCTGCTTCAGCCTCATGTTTTCAGGCTATCCTGACGAATGCCTTCCAGAACAGTGACATTAGAATAGACATAACCTACCGCATGGATTGAAAGTTGTTCAATCTCAGAAGGCTGAAAGCTAAAACCAAAACTACAAGCGACACCGTCAGAGAGCTCCTGTTTGCTGATGATTGTGCTCTGATATGCCAGCTCAGAGGTAGGACATGGAACACAATATTTCAGCTTTCTCATATGCTTGTGCCAACTTTGGGCTCAATATCAACTTGGAGAAGACTGTAGTTATGTACCAGCCAGCTCCAGGGAATAATCACACACAGTGCTGAATATCAAAGTGAATGATCATAGACTAAGTGTTGTGGACAAATTCACCTATCTTGGCAGCACTGTGTCACAAGCTGCCACAATTGATGACGAAGTGAATGCAAGAATCTCCAAGGCCAGCGCGGCCTTTGGCAGACTGTACAAGAATGTAAGGGACAGAAATGGAATAAGCCTGCAAACAAAGCTAAAAGTCTACAAAGCAGTTATATTATCCACACTGCTATATGCTTGTGAAACCTGGACTGTTTATCAGCGACACTCTAGGAAATTAAACCACTTCCACACAGTCTGCCTTAGGAAGTTATTGAAGATTAAATGGTATGACAAGATCCCAGACACTGAAGTCCTAGAAAGAGCGTCCATGCCCAGTATCCACACTCTACTAATGAAGAACCAGATTCGCTGGGTGGGTCACTTAACTCGAATCAGATCATATGCTCCAAAAACGATTTTTTTTACGGCGAGCTGCGTTGTGGTAAACACTCCAATGGCAGCCAGGGGAAACGCTTTAAAGACATTTTTAAAATCTCATTGAAAGCTTTTGGAATTCATCATGACACCTGGGAGACTGCTCCAAAAGACCGAAATTCGTGGCAAACATCATTACGCAAGGGTGCAGTTACTTAGGAAGCAACCAGGAATGCAAGAGCTGTGAAGAAAAGGCTGGACAGAAAAACCACTGCATGAGATCCTCCTCCTGGAACGTCAAGCATTCTTTGCCCACATTGTCAAAGAACATTTCGAGCCAAAATAGGTCTCTTCAGCGATCTTAGAACTCACGGCTTCATGCTTTCAACCCCACTGGATGAAATGAATGGTCATTATCATTCTTGATGGCCATAAACAACATATCTCTCTATCTCTCACTAACTCTATTCCTTTCTCTCTCCCTCGCTCTCTCTCTCTCTCTCTCTCTCTCTCTCTCTTTCTCTCTCTCTCTCCTTCGCTCACTCTCTTCCATCACCCTATCACGTCAACTAACCTGTGTCCGTCCACAAGCCTCTGGCCAGCCTGTATTCAGCTGTTTGCTCCACTCCTGTAGTCGTTAACTCTTACCTAGTCTTGCCTCCCACAAGCCTCTGGCCAGCCTGTATTCAGCTGTTTGCTCCACTCCTGTATTCAGCTGTCTGCTCCACTCCTGTATTCAGCTGTCTGCTCCACTCCTGTATTCAGCTGTCTGCTCCACTCCTGTATTCAGCTGTCTGCTCCACTCCTGTATTCAGCTGTCTGCTCCACTCCTGTATTCAGCTGTCTGCTCCACTCCTGTATTCAGCTGTCTGCTCCACTCCTATATTCAGCTGTCTGCTCCACTCCTGTATTCAGCTGTCTGCTCCACTCCTGTATTCAGCTGTCTGCTCCACTCCTGTATTCAGCTGTCTGATCCACTCCTGTATTCAGCTGTTTGCTCCACTCCTGTATTCAGCTGTCTGCTCCACTCCTGTATTCAGCTGTCTGCTCCACTCCTGTATTCAGCTGTCTGATCCACTCCTGTATTCAGCTGTCTGCTCCACTCCTGTATTCAGCTGTCTGATCCACTCCTGTATTCAGCTGTCTGCTCCACTCCTGTATTCAGCTGTCTGCTCCACTCCTGTATTCAGCTGTCTGCTCCACTCCTGTATTCAGCTGTCTGCTCCACTCCTGTATTCAGCTGTCTGCTCCACTCCTGTATTCAGCTGTCTGCTCCACTCCTGTATTCAGCTGTCTGCTCCACTCCTGTAGTCGTTAACTCTTACCTAGTCTTGCCTATAATCGTCATCTGCTTGCTTTGAACTCAAGCGTGGTCCAAGCTCCTGCTTCTGCTTCAAGTCCACTGGACAGTTTGCGTTTGGCTTAGCTTTCCCTGTTACCATCAGGGAACCCACTTGTAACTTACGTACCCAAGTCAAGGTCGAGAAGTTAACATTTAAATCCAACTGATCCGTGTAGGGGTTGACCCCTCTACATCGCCATCAGTCCACCGGATGTTTAAAAATGAGCGTTGTTATCCATTCGGCCATGCATTTAACTGTTATCTATGTATAATGTGGAATGTAATAAATAGGATATTCAAAATACAAATAAGTAAAGACAATAACACCAAAACAACAAGTTAAGTACAACCTCCCAGCTTCCATTGCACATGGTTAAAGAAATAAAAGTCAACTGGGTCGACTTCATTGCACCGGTTACCAGGCCATCTCGCTCGACTGGGTCGACTTCATTGCACCGGTTACCAGGCCATCTCGCTCGACTGGGTCGACTTCATTGCACCGGTTACCAGGCCATCTCGCTCGACTGGGTCGACTTCATTGCACCGGTTACCAGGCCATCTCGCTCGACTGGGTCGACTTCATTGCACCGGTTACCAGGCCATCTCGCTCGTTCTGTTTCTGCAGAGGTGCAGGTCGCTTGCCCAGAGTCTCTTATAAAGCACGAACTCTGTAGCTCCAGCGATGATCCACGGGAGACTCCGGAAACATTGCCCTCGTATCAGCAACGAAGTCTGATGTAGGAACGAACGAACATGAGGGCGCGAGGCAGATGCCTTGACCAGGTCCCATTATGGCATATCTGTGATTGATTCGTACGTGCGTCCACACACACACTCACACACACACACGCGCGCGCGCGCGCGCACCACCACAGGCAGACAGACCGACAAACAAACATTCGTTAATATATAGATTAAGATGTGTCGGATTCACTGTATTGCGTAAAGTTCAAAATGGACAGTTCTATCTTCAGTGGACGCATAACATTAACACTTCTTCTTTACAGAGGAAATACTTTCCGGTTTATGCATAACTTCGAGCAAACGAACAAAAGAACTTTATTTTCAAAAGGTCACAAATTGGGCGCCCAGGTCCGTCTTCCAATCCCCTATCTCTCGTAAATCAATTAATTATTCAGGAGTTACACGGATCCAACTGTTTATATTTTTGTATTTGTCAGCATTTAGAGCGCTAGAAGTTGGAACACAAACGATGGATAAGGCAAATATTCTAAAGACCATCTATGAACTAATGCTGGTTGAAGACAACCTGGCAGGTGATGCAACATATTTAATATGGCATGACTTTGGAACTAATCCTGGGCATGGCAAGGGGGGACGCATGACAGGAAGAATACTGGAGCGATTAGAATGTACACCTGGCAACATTTGCAATGTGAGACCGAGCCTCCTAAGGTTTGCCTGGAGTGTTGAGACGTCGATTCTTACATAAATAAATAATCCAAAACGATGTTTTCCTGCAGAGAATTTGAATAACGAACACACAAACAATAGATTGTACGATTTATTGCCTGACATATTTCGCTGCATCTCCTCAAGTACATACTGCAAAACATTGTAAATCAAAACTAAGTTCATTCGGTAAATTCTTCAAGCTGAAATATACAGCACACATATTCACAATTGTCTACGGCGGCAATTTTAGAATTACTATCATGTCTTTCGGTTTGCACAAAACTGGCTTTTGTAAATTAATGGCGATTGTTTCTGTCACCTTTAACATGCCATCACTTTGTGTGTTAAACAACACACGAAACGCATTGTCCCTATCAATCAAACATATAATCAAATAGTTTCTCACTTGGGATAACTCAATTTCCAAATCTAGCACCTGGTTGGCGTCCCTCTCAGCTACTGCCCTGCTAACATTCAGCGCTATTGTAATCTCGATCAAGTAGTTTAGGTATGCACGGACTTTTGGAGTATTATTTCCCTGTTTCAGATATCCCGAATAAAGTTTTAATTTGGGAGGCGTGATCTGGAAAGAAATAGAAATCGACTTTATATATATATATATATATATATATATATATATATATATATATATATATATTATATATATATATATATATATATATATATATATATATATATATATATATATATATATATTAGCTGACCCGGCCCGGCTTCGCCCAGTTCCTGGAGGGGATCTATCTATCGATCAGTCAGTCTGTATGTCTGCCTGTCTGTCTGTCTGCTTGTTTGTCTGTCTGTCTGTCTGGCTGACCCGGCCCGGCTTCACCCAGTCCCTGGTGGGGAGCATCTCATTTAATTCATATACGTAGTCATATAAGCTCCCGTTCCCGACTATCTGTTTGTCTGTCTGTCTGTCTATCTGTCTGTCTGTCTGTCTGAGCCGCCCCGGCTTCACCCAGTCCCAGGTGGGGAGCATCTCATTTAATTCATATAAGTAGTCATATAAGCTCCCGTTCCCAACTATATGTCTGTCTGTCTGTCTGTCTGTCTGTCTGTCTGTCTGTCTGTCTATCTGTCTGTCTGACCCGGCCCGGCTTCACCCAGTCCCTGGTGGGGAGCATCTCATTTAATTCATATACGAAGTCATATAAGCTCCCGTTCCCGACTATCTGTTTGTCTGTCTGTCTATATGTCTGTCTGTCTGTCTGAGCCGGCCCGGCTTCACCCAGTCCCAGGTGGGGAGCATCTCATTTAATTCATATAAGTAGTCATATAAGCTCCCGTTCCCAACTATCTGTCTGTCTGTCTGTCTTTCTGTCTGTCTGGCTGTCTGTCTGTCTGTCTGTCTGTCTGTCTGTCTGTCTATCTGTCTGTCTGACCCGGCCCGGCTTCACCCAGTCCCTGGTGGGGAGCATCTCAATTAATTCATATACGTAGTCATATAAGCTCCCGTTCCCGACTATCTGTTTGTCTGTCTGTCTATCTGTCTGTCTGTCTGTCTGAGCCGGCCCGGCTTCACCCAGTCCCAGGTGGGGAGCATCTCATTTAATTCATATAAGTAGTCATATAAGCTCCCGTTCCCAACTATCTGTCTGTCTGTCTGTCTGTCTGTCTGTCTGTCTGTCTGTCTGTCTGTCTGTCTGTCTGTCTGACCCGGCGTGGCTTCGCCCAGCTCCTGGCGCACAGTAACTTAAAAGAATGTCCTTCCACACACCATCCATTATTTTTAATGAAAACTGTTTTTAATCACCTACATGACTGTAGATAACTTCTTTAAGCATAAAAAGATGAGTTACAATGTTATGCATTATGCATTATTTTTATGAAAACTTTGAAAATGCCTTAAAGATTATATCATTATTTATTATAACTCATATGCCTGTAAATAACTATAGACAAAGAGTTTATAAATCTTTGAAAACGATGCAACAATATGACTATAAAGTATATAGAAATGTTATTAAAAGTTATGCCCCTTGAAATAACTTTTCTAGAGTTAAGTCCCCTTGCTATATAGAAATTATAATGGAAATGAAATATTAAATTTTAGTAAGTAAGTAGCCGAAAAAAAAACTAAAAAACTATGACAGAAAGTTGCACAGGAATGAAAATAAAACGTGTAGAAAATTCATCTCAATCGATGGACCGGTCTCGAACGCATAAAGAACGGACATACATACAGAATATATATATATATATATATATATATATATATATATATATATATATATATATATATATATATATATATATATATATATATATATATATATATATATATATATATATATATATATACATATATAAGCTACGGCTTGCAACCTGGATCGTGAGAACTATGTGTCCAGGATTTTCCACTGACTTGAAAAATATTGACGATGTGAGAAAAACGGCTGTGATTGATGCAGAACTCAATCGTCTTAACATTGATATTGCTGGCCTGCAGGAGACTCGCCTCGCCGAGGAAGGGTCACTCAGGGAAAACAATTACACCTTTTTTTGGAAGGGTAGAGGGCAGGAAAGAAAATGGCAACATGGTGTGGGCTTTGCAATGAAGAATTCGCTACTGAGAATGATTGAAATTCCAGCTGGAGGTAATGAAAAACTATTATCCCTGCGCTTGGCATCCTTTTGTGGGTTTGCCACCATTATTACTGCATATGCACCGACACTCGATTCCTCTGATGATGTGAAGGATTCGTTCTATGAGGAGTTAGACTCTGTGATCAAGGCAGTTCCACAATCTGACTACATTTATATGCTCGGTGATTTCAATGCTCGTGTGGGCAAGGACTCGAGTTCATGGCCAGTGTGCCTTGAAAAATACAACATCCGTCGCATGAATGAAAAGGGGCAAAGGCTTCCGGAGCATTGCACTAGTAGAGCTGCATAAGGTCACATGGAAACATCCAAGATCCGGCCATTGGCCCCAGCTGAACTTCATCATCACACGGAGACAACATCTGAACCATATATCATTGACTCGAAGTTACCACAGTGCTGACTGTGATACGGATCATTCTTTGGTTGTTGCAAGAGTTAGACTGAGACCAAAGAGAATCTACACAGCTAAACACAAATCTATCCCCAGGATTAATATTATTAACACTCACGATCCTGGAAAGTGCTTTAAGTTTCAACAACAACTTGAAGACGCTTTAACTGATACACCAGCAAATTGTACAGTAAGTGAAAAGTGGGGTCAACTTACGGAAACTCTTTATAAACCTGCCTTAGGGGTTTACGGCACTGTGGATCATCAGAGGCAGGACTGGTTTCCGGCAAACAGCCAGACTCTACAGCCCTTGATTGATAAGAAGAAGATAGCTCTCTTAAGAAACAAGGAAAGACCAACGCGTAACACTCTGAGTGAGCTAAAGCAAGCTAGTAAGGATGTGCAAAAGGCTGCCAGGCAGTGTGCAAATGATTATTGGATCAAGTTGTGTAAGTCCATTCAAATCGCAAGTGATAAGGGAAACATCAGAAGCATGTATGAAGGAATAAAGAAAGCCTGTGGTCCAATGATCAAAAGAAGTGCACCATTGAAAACCTTGACTGGAGAAATAATAACTTATAAGAAACAGCAGATGGACAGATGGGTCGAGCACTATTTGGAGCTTTACTCAAGTGAGACCAAACTAGCGGATGATGCCCTCAACGCCATAGAGGCTCTACCAACTCTTGACCACCTGTACACACTTCCAACCATAACTTAAGTTAAGTGTGATATAAATGAACTTGCATCTGGCAAGGCTCCAGGTAAGGATGGGATTCCAATAGAAGTTATCAGGAGTGGCCAAGACACACTCACTCTACAGATCCACCAGCTAATAGAGCTATGCTGGCGAGAAGGACAAGTCCCACAGGATTTCAAAGATTAAAGCATCATAACACTGTACAAGAACAAGGGCGATCGGAGCGACTGCAACAACTATAGAGGTATCTCACTTATGTGTATTGTTGGAAAAGTATTTGCCAGAATTGTTCTGCGCAGACTTCAAGTCCTAGGAGATAGTCTACCCCGAATCACAGTGTGGCTTTCAAAAGAACCGGTCTACCATTGATATGATATTCTCATTGCGACAAATGCAAGAAAAATGCCGTGAACAGAATCAATCACTGTTTATTCCTTCATCGACCTCACAAAGGCATTTGATTTGGTCAGTTGTGAGGGTCTGTTCAAGGCACTTAAGAAGATTGGCTGCCCACCAACTCTTCTGTCCATTGTGGAATCGTTCCACACAGGCATAAAGGGTATAATCAAGTTTGATGGTGCAACTTCTGAAGAGTTTGAAATCAAGAGTGGAGTTAAGCAAGTTTGTGTACTAGCTCCCACCCTCTTTGGAATATACTTTTCACTGCTACTGAAATATGCCTTTCGTGATCAGGATGGTGGTATATACATTCACTCACGCTCAGATGGCGGCCTCTACAATGCTCAGAGATTGAAGGCCAAGACCAAAATTAGGAGCGTACTGATCAGAGAGTTGCTTTTTGCAGATGATGCTGCAGTTACGACCCACTCTGAGGAAGAATTACAATGTCTACTATCTGCATTCTCCAATGCTTGTTCTGAATTTGGTTTAACAATTAGCAAAAAGAAGACACAGATTATGTCACAAGGTGCACATGGGGTACCATCAATCTTTATTGACGACGCCGAACTAGAGATGGTAGACCATTTTACATATCTAGGATCAGTGGTAAATAGCAAATTATCCCTAGATCAGGAAATCAACATCCGGATTGGTAAGGCAGCAACAACAATGAACAGGTTAAGAAAAAGAGTCTGGGAGAACAGGAAGCTTACTGCCAAAACAAAAGTCCTTGTCTATCAAGCCTGTGTCCTTAGTACTCTTCTTTATGGCAGTGAAACCTGGACAACTTACTCACACCAAGAGAAACGTTTAAACAGCTTTCATATGCGGTGTCTGCGAAGAATTCTTGGAATTAAGTGGCAAGACAAAATCACAAATACTGAAGTAATGGAAAGATCAGGTTGTGTGACAGTTTATTCCATGCTCAGTCTTCGTAGACTTATATGGATAGGACATCTTAGGAGGATGGATGATGGTAGAATACCAAAGGACATCTTTTTTGGTGAATTACAGATGGGTAAGAGATCTCAGGGTCGGCCTCTACTACGATACAAAGATGTGTGTAAGCGGGACATGATTGATGCAGGCATTGATAATGCCCACTGGTAGCAAGTTGCCGCTAGACGTGTTGCATGGAGGGCAAAGATCAGAAATGGAATAACGACAAAGGAGAAAATTATTGCAGATAAGTCACACACCGAGCGTGTGAGACGTAAGATGGTGCATGATGCTGGAAATTACCACGTGTTCACATACCCCCACTGTGAACGGACATTTACATCGCGAATTGGCCTTATCAGTCACATTCGCTACCGCCAAGGGTAAAAGTTATTATGCCTTTTTGAACCACAAACTATCGTCTGTCAAGACAGCAAGGTGCCATTTGAATATATATATATATATATATATATATATATATATATATATATATATATATATATATATATATATATATATATATATATATATATATATATATATATATATATATATATATATATATATATATATATATATATATAAGGCAATTTCCGTCTGTCTGTCTGTATGTCTGTCCTTTATGCGTTCGCGAACGGTCCATCCGATTGAGATGAAATTTTCTGCACGTCTTCCTCGCATTTCCGCGCAGCCAACTGTGATATTTGTTTAGTATGAAATCCGCTTCTTACTTAATATTATTTAATTTTTAATTTTTCATAATAATTTCTATATAGCAAGGGGACTTAACTCTATTAACTCTAAAAATGTTATTTCAAGGGGCATATCTTTTAATAACATTTCTATATACTTTATAGTCATATTGTTGCATCGTTTTCAAAGATTTATAAACTCTTTGACTATAGTTATGTACCGGCATATGAGTTATAATAAATAATGATACAATCTTTAAGGCATTTTCAAAGTTTTCATAAAAAATAATGCATAATGCATAACATTGTAACTCATCTTTTTATGCTTAAGAAGTTATCTACAGTCATGCAGGTGATTAGAAACAGTTTTCATTAGAAATAATGGATGGTGTGTGGAAGGACATTCTTTTAAGTTACTTTTTTTTTGGTTGTATGAATTTAATGCGACGCTACCCGCCAGGAGCTGGGCGAAATCACGCCGGGTCAGATAGATAGACAGACCCCACCTTTTCGCTGCAATTATCTACAGGCATATGCGTTATAAATCCTCCTCCTCCTCTCCCTTCCTCCTCTCCTACCCCCTCTTCCTCTTTCCCCCTCCCCCTCCTCCTCCCTCTTCCCTCCTAATACTCCCTCGCCCTACCCTCCTACTAATCACGTCCTCTTACTGCCTCCTCCCTTCTTCATCCTTTCGCCTTCTACTCCCCTCCTCCCTCCCTCTCCTCCCTCCTCCCCTCATCCTACTCCTCCCCCTCATCCCTCTTCCTCCTCCTTCTCCTCCCGTCTTCCTCCCTTCTCCTACCTGCCTCCTCCGCCCCCTCCTCATACCTGCCTGCCACCCTCTCCTTCTCACATCCTCCCTCAGCCCTCCTCCTCCCTTCTCCTCCCTCCCTCCTCATCCTTCTCTCTCCTCCCCGTCTCCTCCTCCCCTACCTCCTCCCTCCACCTACCGCCCCTTCCCTCCTCCCGCCCACATCCATCCTCCTCTCCCTCTTCCGCCTCTCTCCCTTCCTTCACCCTCCCTCCGCCGCCTCCTCCCCGCCTTCTCCTCCTATCCTCCCTACCTCCTTCTCCCTCCTCCTTCTCCTTCTTCCTCCTCTCTCCTCCTCTCTCCTCCTTCTCCCTCCTCCTCCTCTCTCCTCCTCCCTCCTCCTCCCTCCTCCTCCATCTCCTCCTCCTCCCTCCTCCTCCTACCTCCTCCTCCTCCCCCCTCCTCCTCCTGCGTTCTTCTCCTCCCTCCTCCTCCCTCTTCCTCCTCCCTCCTCCTCCCCCCTCCTCCTCCCTCTTCCTCCTCCTCCCTACTCCTTCTCCCCTCCTCCTCCCCTCCTCCTCCCCTCCTCCTCCCTCCTCCTCCCTCCTCCCTCCTCCTCCCTCCTCCTCCCTCCTCCTCCTCCCTCATCCTCCTCCCTCCTCCTCCTTCCTCCTCCTTTCTCCTCCTTCCTCCTCCCTCCTTCTCCCTCGTCCTACCTCCTCCTCCTTTCTCCTCCTCCTCTCTCCTCCTCCTAACCCTCCTCCTCCCTCCTATTCCTCCCTACTCCTCCTCCTCCCTCCTCCTCCTCCCTCTTCCCTCCTCCTCCTCTCTCCGCCTATCTCCTCCTCCCTCCTCCTCCTCCCTCCTCCACCTCCCACTTCCTACTCCCAGCTCCTACTCCTCCTTTTTCTTCTTCTGCTGCTGCTGCTGCCGCCGCTCCATTTACCCAAGTTGATTGTTGGGGAAGATGTAAAGATCTTTCAAGTGCTCTTTCTAATGCTTTTTGTAAGTTGGTCTTCGTTTATCTAAGGTTGTTCTAACTGCAACCAATAAATGATTAGACAGACAGACAGACAGACAGACAGACAGACAGACAGACAGACAGACAGACAGATAGATAGATAGATAGATAGATAGATAGATAGATAGATAGATAGATAGATAGATAGTCGGGAACGGGAACGGGAGCTTATATGACTACTTATGTGAATTAAATTAGATGCTCCACACCAGGAGCTGGGCGGTGCCTGGCCGGGTCAGACAGACAGACAGACAGACAGACAGACAGACAGACAGACAGACAGACAGACAGACAGACAGACAGACAAAAAGTCGGTAACGGGAACGAGAACTTATATGACTACTTATATGAATTAAATGAGTTGCTCACCACCAGGAACTGGGCGAAGCCGGGCCGGGTCAGCTAATATATATATATATATATATATATATATATATATATATATATATATATATATATATATATATATATATATATATATATATATATATACGCACACGCGCGCACACATAGTCAAACCAAGGTTTTTGTCGCTAATCCGTCCGAAAACAATCGACGAAACTGGAAACTAACGAAAACCGAAGCAATTATTTCCATATGAATCTCTTTAAATCCAATTAATTCGTTCTAGACACTCCAAAATACATACTAAACACACCTTTTACAGAGAATAAATATAGTATATAATACTATTTTTTGGCCCCAAACGTCTCCTAGCTCCCACCTTCGCCGTAATTAGTAACACAATGTATGCTAGTGCGCCGCTTGAATTTTTCAAACCATAATCTGTTGGCCTTTAAATCACTAAGTACACATGTACTCGTCCCAGTCATTTTCTTAATGAGATCGGCATACAACAGACTGGCCTTTTCACATATGATTTCCCCCATTTGTCCTTCATGCCCGCATAGCTCTATTAGCTGGTGGATCTGTAGAGTGAGTGTGTCTTGCCCACTCCTGATAACCTCTATTGGAATCCCATCCTTACCTGGAGCCTTGTCAGATGCAAGTTCATTTATAGCACACTTAACTTCTGTTATGGTGGGAAGTGTGTCCAGGGGTCAAGAGTTGGCAGGGCCTTTATGGCGTTGAGAGCATTATCCGCTAGTATGGTCTCATTTGAGTAAAGCTCTAAATAGTGCTCTACCCAGCTATCCATCTTCTGTTTCTTATCAGTGAAGACTTCTCCAGTCAAGGTTTTCAGTGGTGCACTTCTTTTGATTATTGGACTACAGGCTTACTTTATCCCTTCATACATGCTTCTGATGTTTCCCTTATCACTTGTGTTTTGAATGGACTCACATAACTTGATCCAATAGTCATTCGCACACTGCCTGGCAGCCTTTTGCACATTCTTCCTAGCTTGCTTCAGCTCACTGAGAGTGTTACGCGTTGTTCTTTCCTTGTTTCTTAAGAGAGCTATCTTCTTTTTATCAATCAAGGGCTGCAGTGTCCCGCCATTTGCCGGACATCAGTCCTGCCTCTTATGGTCCACAGTGCCGTAAACCCCTACGGCAGTTGTATAAAGAGTTTCCTTAAGTTTATCCCACTTGTCACTTACTGTATAATTTTCTGATGTATCAGTGACAACGTCTTCAAGTTGTTGTTGAAACTCAAAGCACTTTTCAGGATCGTGAGTGTTAATAATGTTAATTCTTGGGATAGATGTGTGCTTAGTTGTGTAGACTCTCTTTGGTCTCAGTCTAACCCTTGCAAAAAGCAAAGAATGATCCATATCACAGTCATCCATCCATCATGTGCCATGCCGGTAAGCGTGGGCGGTCATGTTCTGCCATCTCACTCGATCACCAGAGTCGTGGATCACGTCCGCGTTTCCGTCTCTACCATGCCACAAGGCCAAGCCATCCAGGTACTTGATTCTAGGTCTTCCCCTTGGTCTGTTCCCCTCGATCTTACCAGTTGTCACCAAATTATCCAATCCATTTCTTCTCATAACATGCCCAAAAAATGTTGACTGTCTACGTCTAATTTCTCTAATCAATTTACGATCTTCATTTGTTTCTTGAAGGACTTGTTCATTGGTCTTTCTGGCTGTCCATGGTATTCTTTGCATTTTCCTCAGAAACCACATCTCTACAGCCATCAGATGTTTTTTCAGCCTGACTGCTCATTGTCCACGCTTCACATCTATATAAAAGTACAGGTTCTATGTAGCATCTCAACACTCTTTTTCTCGTTTCAATTGACATCATTTTATTGGTCAGTATGTTTTTCATCTTGCTAAAGGCCACTTTTGCCATGGCGATTCTTGTTCTAATCTCTTCAAGGCATCTTCCATCAGATGTTATTACTGTTCCGAGATAATTGTACCTATTCACTTGTTGAAGAATATTCCCACCCACTTGTATATTACATTGTGGTATTTCGTCCTTCCTAGTGATGACCATAATCTGTGTCTTTTTACAATTTAATTCTAACCCTAGTTGTTCACTGTGTGTAACAATCGCATCTACTAAATTTTGCAGATCCTGTTCATTGTCTGCAATCAAGACTGTATCATCTGCATATCTAATGTTATTGATGCATCGTCCCCCAATGTTGATTCCTTCCATATCTTCAATATTTCTGACATGGATTGTAGTTATTATGCCTTTTTAAGCACAGTGTAACAAACTATCGTCTATCAAGACGGATGGTGCCAATGAGTGCTTCCTCTAGTCTCTACTTCTTTCTTGTCACTTCTATGAGCATCAAACAATACAATGTGTGTTTATTTATGAAAAGGAAAAAAAAATCGAGGCTATTGAATTTTAATGTTACCGAAAATGTCACAGAATATCATAGACCAAGAAGGCGAAGGAAACTGAAATTCTACAAGGTCTGAATATCGACAAATACTGAATCTTAAGCAGATGATATTTTGGGAACGTAAATTATGGGGTCATAATAAACTTCCCAGTGATTTGGTAATAACAGTGATGGTGCATATAATAAGAGATATGAGTCGACCATCAAGAAGAGGTAGAGGTCAACCTGCAAGATGTAGGGGTCAACCTGCAAGATGTAGGGGTTGACCTACAAGATACGGGGGTCAACCTGCAAGATGTAGGGGTTAACGTGCAAGATGTAGGGGTCAACATGCAATAACATGTAGGGTCAGTCTGCAAGATTTATGGGTCAACCTGCAAGATGTAGGGGTCAACCTCCAAGATTTAGGGGTCGCCTGCAAGAAGATATAGAGGTCACACTGCAAGATGTTGGGGTCAACCTGCAAGATGTAGGGATCAACGTGCAAGATATAGGTGTCAACGTGCAAGATGTGGATGTCGACCTTCAAGATGTAGGGACCAATATGCAAGATGTGGTGGGGTCAACCTGTCAGATGTAGGGGTAAACCTGCAAGATGTTGGGGTTGACCTTCAAGATGTAGGGATCAACATGCCAGATGTAGGGGTCGACCTGCAATAAAATGTAGGGGTCATCCTGCAAGATGTAGGGGTCAGTCTGCAATAAGATGTAGGGGTCAACCTGCAATAAGATGTAGGGGTCGACCTGCAATAAGATTTAGGGATGAACCTGCAATATGTAGGGGTCAACGTGCAAGATGTAGGGGTCGACCTGCAATAAGATATAGGGGTCAGCCTGCAAGATTTAAGGTCAGCCTGCAAGATGTAGGGGTCAACCTCCGATATTTAGGGGTCGACGTGCAAGAAGATATAGGGGTCGAACTGCAAGATGTTGGGGCCAACCTGCAAGATGTAGGGGTCAACGTGCAAGATGTAGGAGTTGACCTGCAAGATGTAGATGTCGGCCTGCAAGATGTAGGGGTCAACCTGCAAGATGTAGGGGTCGCCCAACATAAAACGATGTAGGGGTCGACCTGCAAGAAGATGTAGGGGTCGACCTGCAAGATGTAGGGGTCGACCTGCAAGATGTAGGGATCAACCTGCAAGATGTAGGGGTCAACCTGCAAGATGCAGTGTCAACCTGCAAGATATATAGGTCGACCAGCAAGAAGATAAGATCCACGTCCTCTCCTTACACAATGTCCACCCGCTTTTAGCATTTCTTTTAATCTCTGTAGCGAAGTGATTGCGGAGGCAATTCGTAAATCCACATACCATGTGTAATATATTTTTTTTTCACAAGCCGTAACGGTGCTGTGAATATTTCTCCATACAGCAATTGAGTAATTGACACCGCAACAGGGATAGTTTGTTCCGCTCCAGAAAATCCTTAATTTACACGGACAAACTCATGGGTCACGGGAAATCCAAAACTCGGAACGGAAAAGCTGAGATAAACACGACAACAACCGGTCTCGTGGCCTCATTGTACAACCACAACTCGTTGCCACCAGAAGAAAGGCCGACTGTGCCTGCGGAAAATGGTAGCTTCTCAACTCGCTACGAACACGTCAGAAAATTAACGTCTAGTGAGAATGGTAGGACCAGAAAACAAGCAGCCAGTTTATTTGGAAACTCCACCAAATCGAAGACCTGACATCTGTGGTGGACAAGTGTTGTGAAGTTATTTAATTGAAATGAAGATAAAACAATAATGTTTTAGATTAGTTAGTTTTTGAGCCTATTTCCCGAGAAGAGTTGGTAAGTCAGTGTGTTGTAAACCAAGTTCTTAAGAAATTAATTTAGTGAAACTAAATAAGATATTCAGTTATCATAGCCATAGATAAACTGTACATTAGGAAAATACACTGAGTTTCCTTTTCTTCAGGTAAACAACTTATTTAATGTGTAAACATTAGACCTAGGTTGTAAATTGTATTCTTAAGTAGTTAAACTCAATCAGTAGTGATTTAGGAGTGGTGAGTAACTTAAGATTTAGGAAGCTAAGTAATACTTAGTTCAGTAAAAAGAAACTAGTTTACATGTGCTAACACTGGTAAGACAAATAAGTGTAATGTGTAGCAACAGTACATGAGCACCTAAGATGTAAATAGATTTCTATAGGAATCATAATTTTGTCTGGCGGGGTTAAAGCAACCATGTGGTGAGGCAATGTATTTTCATTTCTGTTAAACATGTGGAATTAATATTTGTGCCACATAATAATGCTTAATCAACCGCCATGCAAGAATGGTTATGAGTCATGATGAATGAATGTGAATTGAGTATATCACATACATCTAGGTAAATGATGAGAGCATGTGGTGATCCATGTGTAAGTTCATTATAGCTGAACATGAGAAATCATCCTTTGTGAATCTCATGATCACATAAGTCTATGTCATTGAAGAGAGCATGCCTGTGATGAGTCATGTGATTTCATTATTGTTAAACAGATGTAAATGTATCATTCACATCAGTAGGCATAATTATCATCCAAGAAATATTATAATTTCTCATGAAGGATGAGAATGACTAAGATTCCATTGTAATGTCATTGGTGTTGAATCTGTGAATGTATTCTTTGCAAAGTGCATCCATATGCTTAATTGTCATCCATACAGATATCATTGTGTCTGTGGAATTATTGAGGTTTCATTGTGATGACAATGGTGTTAACATTTAAAGTTAGCATTGGGAAATCAAATAAGTGTAATTATATATCATTAATGCACCTATGAATATCATGTCTGATGAGTGAGGGAAATGATCATCCATGCACATATGAATATTGTGTCTCATGGGTGAGTGAAATGATCATCCATGCACATATGAATATTATGTCTGATGAAAGAGAAGTTACATGCTAAGAAGGGAGAATAAGCTAACAAGCAATCTCATAATAGAAAGGCAACTTTGATGTGTAATGTCCTGTCTATCAGCAGAGAATATGTTCGGCATAACCCAAACACTAATTAATCATTGAGTGCACTCGTAAGCATGACAACGCTTTGTATTATACATCACTTATGGTACCATCATCTCTTTTTATGCCCTAGGCACAACACAACCCATATCACATCACGCGTACTACAAGCATCTGGTTTTGTGTCTTAAGAAAAAACAGCATTTTGTATTATAGATCACTCATGTTGCAACATAAAAGCTATTGTCCTGATGATGATGATGATGATGATGATGATGATGATGATGATGATGATGATGATGATGATGATGATGATGATGATGATGATGATGATGATGATGATGATGATGATGATGATGATGATGATGATGATGATGATGATGATGATGATGATGATGATGATGATGATGATGATGATGATGATGATGATGATGATGATGATGATGATGATGATGATGATGATGATGATGGTGGTGGTGGTGGTGGTGGTGATGATGATGATGATGATGATGATGGTGGTGGTGGTGGTGGTGGTGGTGGTGGTGGTGGTGGTGGTGGTGGTGGTGGTGGTGGTGGTGGTGGTGGTGGTGGTGGTGGTGGTGGTGGTGGTGGTGGTGGTGGTGGTGGGTGGCAGTGGTGGCGATGATGATGATGATGATGATGATGATGATGATGATGATGATGATGATGATGATGATGATGATGATGATGATGATGATGATGATGATGATGATGATGATGATGATGATGATGATGATGATGATGATGATGATGATGATGATGATGATGATGATATAATGAAATAATAATAATGATGAGAATGATGATGACGATTGTAATAACAATGATGATGGTGATGATAATGAGAATGATGTTGATGATGATAATTGAAGTACAAGCATATTATAGACACGGTGAAAAGGAGGGTATATACTCGCCTTGAAACTTTTGATGAGACAAGAATTCACCTGAATACTATACCACAATGGATACCAAGATGTACTTACACTGTTTATAAGCAAATACTCATGCAATGGGGAATGAATTTTTAAACCCTTAATGTATGAGACCTTTTTCTTTTAATGGAAAAAGATGTAGAGAACAAAACTAGGTACAGAAGAGGATAGTAAACATAGTTGTCAATTCCAAATCAATCAAGATATTACTTAACCTGGAGACCTAAGGACAGGCGTAGGTGAAGATGAAACTGCGCATCTGCTAGCTTAAACACCTGATAATGGAAGATTGGATTGGATACTTTTAATGAAAAAAGATGTAGAGAACAAAATTAGGTACAGAAGAGGATAGTAAACATAGTTGTCAATTCCAAATCAATCAAGATATTACTTAACCTGGAGACCTGAAGACAGGCATAGGTGAAGATGAACCTACGCATCTGCTAGCTTAAACACCTGATAGTGGAAGATTGGATGGAGAGCAAACAATTATGTTGGTGATAACTAATTGAGAACACCAAAGACTATCCTTCTCCTATATTTAATTGTCTCTAAGAACAAGATTCATTTTATTGATTTCACTTGTTGTGTACTTAGGAGTTTACAATATTGCATTTCTGATGTTCATATTGATGGTATGATTAGATATATGTTGATTGCTGAAATTTCAGATAGTGGCTAAGTATCGATTGATCCAGACCTGACATTGTGAATGCAGCACTTGTTGAATGCAGCACTTGTGACTGCAGCACTTGTTGAATGCAGCACTTTGTGAATGTAGCACCTTGTTGAGTGAGCACCTTGTTGAGTGATGCCCTTGATAGAGTAGTGCAGAAAGCTATTCACCTGCAAGATTTTCCTCGATTCATGAAGGACAGGTAACATAGATGTTAGATTCGTGAACCTGAACGGGGCGAAATAGAGCCAATATTCTGCTCAAACCAGGAAGAACAATACACTGAAGCTTAATATTTCACAGTGACTGCTTGGAGCAGGAATCCCTATCTCACAAGTCACTACAAGGAAGTACAGACCAATCTTTCTGTTTAAGATTTACTACCACAGAGGATCTGCAGGAAAATTACCTGTGACATTAACTGTAGTCTTAATATTAATTGGGGAGGGGAGTAACTGATGAAAATATAAGTACAGATCTTGATGTAAATTGATTTCTGAATCTTTCATGTGTGTATTTGATGTATTGCTGTTCATTACTCAATATATAGTTAATAAAATGATGAAAAAGGAGATCATTTCCCTTCATGAGTGTATTTCTTACTTGTCATAGTCAATTAGTTTAATCAAACCACCCTAGATAAAATTAGGTTACCTGAGAGAGGAGAGACAAGGAACCACCAAAAGGATTTTGGGGTAATAAAGGGGAAAACAAACTTTAAAATATTTTCCCAGGAGTATTCCTTGGCTTTCTGAGACTCTATTTATGGACTCAAGCAGCTGAGCCATTAAAGGTTAACATAATTAAACGGGCAGGATCACACTGGGAAAGAGGAACTTAGCATCATTTCTCTCTTTGGGGTTGAGCCATCAATCTATACATCCGACACCATGTTCGAAACACATCTTCATGTGATTTGGAAGCAGACCGTCTCGCTTTGTATTTTTATAAAATGGTGTGAGTGTTGGTCGTTCAGAAAGTAATTGCAAACTACTTAACGTAAACTTGCCAAGAAATTACAAACAGCCAAAACATGATGGGGTTCACTGTGACGTCCTGTAAAGTATATGCAAATAACCTAATCTAACGGAAAGACAATGATCAGCAATGTCATCATTGTTATCTTTTGATTCCATGAAGAAAATGTATGTTCCTGCAGAGCTAACATGTGATTTCTCTTCACCCATTCTGATCAAATTTTTATTTTCGAAATTAATTTCTAAATAAGCTGGAATCAACACTATCACAATGAGAGATAACAATGAGGGAACAGATAGATAGATTGATTGATTGATTGATTGATTGATTGATTTAGGAATCGACATCACAGCATTCGGGGCATTCCCATAAGTGCTCCGTCCCCATCCTCAGTAGCCAGCGAAGAGTTCCAACACTAATAGTACCAGTAGCAATCTGATTATAAGTCCGTCTCGCCTTTCCTCTAAGCGTTGAGCGTCGGCCAGATCCCCTCGTCACTCCTCGCTGTCTCATTTTTGCCAGACCATGGTAATCCATTTGCACCTCCGAGGTGTGCACGTGCTCCCACAAGGCCGCAACCACATCGCCTCCTTGTCAGGTATCAATATCCACCAAGTTTGCAGGAGCCAGCCAATTGTCCGCACTCTTCATTTCCCAGAACAATGGCATGCCCCGGAGAAAAGATCCAGGCGATGCTATGTCACCGTGACCTCCGAAGCTAAGCAAGCCACTCCGCACGGAAGCCTGCCCGTCCTCACCCTCGTCAGCATGCTTTCTGAGCAGATACAATATGATGTGTGTGTATGTTATTCTGGTTGTTTGTTTAGGAGTTGTAGCTACCTCCATTTTAAGCTGGATGTTGGGTATAATGGGTCTGCGTTCGTGTTATAGCGACCAGTTTAGTTGGTCGTGTTGTAGTTTTGTACTTTTTCGTTTTTTTTTTTCAGATTTTACTTTGATGGGTAAGTGGTACAACGTTGTCACAGTAATACTGGTTTACTTTTGAGGTTTATTTTGTTTCAGTGCTAAGTGGATACTCTCTATGTCGTGTTGTAGAGCCGATTTTGTAAAGTTTTGATGGTGGGTGTTGTTATGTTCGTGGTCTTTCGTATTTTTTTTCCGAGTTTTTTGGGGGCTCTAGGTGTTTGTTCGTTTTATTTTGTTTTTGTTATGTTTGCTTGGTTTTGTGGCGGCTGGTTTATTTTGGCTTCGGTTATTTTGTTTTTGTTGTATCGGCGTTTGGTCGTTGCGTTCGTTGTTGTTTTTTGTGCGTGTTTCGTTGTGGTATAGTTTGGTGTCGGCATTTTGTTATTATGGGTATCGTGCGGTGTTGTTTTTCCTTTTGGTTGGTTCGGTTTTCGGGTGGTAGGGTTGTGGTTTTTTTCTTGCGGTTACTTTTTGTTATTATTTGAGTCGCACCTGTTTTTCGTGAGGTCCGTAGTTGAGTTTCGTTGGTTGGTTTCTTGGGGACTTGTTTGTGTGGGGTCGTGTGTTTGTGGTGGGTTTTACTGGGTTTTTGTTCGCCTTCGTCCGTATTTGCAAGGGTTGGGGCTCACACGGGATCGGGTTCGCGTGTTGCGTTTTTTGTAGTGTTAAGCAGTGGGTGGTTGGTTTAGAGGGTGTATGGAAGTTTGGTTTTTTTTGGTGTGGTGTTTCGTCGTTGTTGGTGTTTTTTCGTGGTACGTTTGTAAGTTTGGGGTTGTGGTGATGATATAGTTGTATGTTTATTTCGTTGTTGTGGTTTGTGTTTTGTTGTCGCTGTTTGTTTCTTTCCGTGTTTAATTGATTAACGGTGTTTTAGTGGTTTTTTTTACGTTGTTGCCTTTCGTTTCGTGGTACGTGTCGTATTTTGTGTGTATCGTTTCGGAGTGTTTTGTCGGTGTTTTGGTTGAGTGTTTTTTTTCGTTTGTTTTCGGGTTCTCCGGGTTAGTGTGTTTTAGTTCTCGGTCTCGTTTTCGTTCGCATTTGTCTTTACATATTCAAGGTGTCGGTCGTGGTTTTGGTGTTTCGGTGCGTTTCGGTTTCGTGTATTTTCGGGTGGGGTTTGTTATTTATCGTTGGTTTTTTAACGTCTTGTAATTTTAGTCGGTTCGGGTCGTTCGCGTGGATTGTGAGTTTTGGTATAGTAGGTATTGTTGTTTATTTTCGGGTGATTCTTGGTTTTGTGTAGTTTTGTGTCGGAAAACGTTCGGTTTTCTAGGTTGTCGGTTTCTAACGTGTTTGATGGTAGTCGTGGTTTTCTGGTATTTGGTAATAAGTGGTGTTCTTTTTTCGGGTGTGTTTGTTCAATGTGAGCGGGATGTTTGTTTTGATTTAGTCCTGTGTTGGTTTTGGTTTTATCCGACATGGCTTCGGCGGATAGGTTTTGTTGTTTTTCGTTTTTTGTTGTTGCCGGTGGGGGATTCCAAAACTGTTATGTGACGGTGTTCGTGGGTTCGGTTTTGTCGGGTGTCGGTTCGTTGGGGTTGTCGTTGTTGTCCGTTCGTACTTTCGTGTTTGGTGGGTTGCCAAGTCGTGGTGTCGGGTCCGTTTTTTCTTTTTTTGTTTTGTGTCGTTTTCGGTTTGCGGGTTTTCACGTGCTTTTTGTTTCGGTACTTCGGTTGTTGGTGGGGTCACCAGTCTCGGTTGGTTAGTGTTTAGTTTCCCAGCACACTGGCATGCCCGGAGAAAAGATCCAGGGAGCTTGGTTCGGTTGTGGCTTTGGTTTTTTCGTTCCGCACGAAGCCTGGGTGTCCCTCGTTTAGGTTGTTGTTTTGAGTTTTCATGTGTTGGTACGTATCGTCGTATTCTCCATCCAGCGGAGAGCCGCAGTGACTGCCTCCACCTCCATTCTTAAGCTGGATGTTGTGGTATCATATGCCAGACTCTCCTGCCCCAAACATCGACCATTAGCTCTGGCTATGAACCCCCAGCCACTTCTCTCACCTCTTGACACCGACCCGTCTGTGTAGATAATCACATCACCCGAGTGAGCATTGTCCTGAATTACTTGCTGGATTTCCACTTCCGTGACCCATGCTGGCCACTCCCTGCCACTCCGGCTTATGTGATTATAACTCTGCACACGCCGACTGCTCCGCTGGCACTCTGACCCACTCCTCTCCACGCCTAATGTTCTCCAAGGGGCACACCTGTCTGATCGTATCCTCCGCCTGAGCCATCCATGATTTTCCTCTTATCAGTCGCTGACCCTTAACTGCGTCTAACGCCTCATGTAGTGGGTGGTCTGTGTCTGGCAGCTACTTGAGAGATATGCCTTGCATCATCACCTGAGCCTACCAGCAACAGTCGGCAGACAGGATGTAACGCATACACACTACTGGAGTGTCTCTAGTGCATCCCAGAATGGACCCGCATAGCCTCGTTATGTATGCGCTTTAACTTCACCAGCTGACTCTCTGAGACAGTGAGCAGACCTAATCCATAATCAATTACTGAGAGGATCAAGTGCTGGTATAGTGTGAAGCTTATCTGCTCTGGTGGTCCATTGCATCCATAGTTTTAAGTGCACTGAGTTCTTTTGAGATCTTGTAGCAACCGTCTCCACGTGGTCCTTGTAGGATAGACTCCTGTCAAATGTGATCCCCAGATACTTCAGTTTGTTCCCTCTGCTGACATTTCTACCATCCATCGCCAGGCTTGGGACATCAGCTCTCACAATCCTGTTGTCCAGAGAGCACAACAAAACAGTCGCCTTTTCCGGGTGGATGACAGCACTTATTCTGTGCACAGTCAATCACTTTATCTACTGTCGCCTGTATCACCAGGGCTGTTTACTCCCTATCTCTCCCCTGCCTATATGCAAGAATATCATCTGCAAATGTTAGTATTCTTCCAACCCCCGGTGCTTCTAGGTTTGCAATCTTGCTCGTATACACATTAAAGATCACCGATAGATACAGAACAGATAGATATTAAATTAAGCTGGAATCAACAGTAACACAATGACAGACAACAATGAGGGAACAGATAGATTTAAAATAAGCTGCATTTAAAACAGTAACACAATGAGAGACAAAAATGAGGGAACAGATAGATACTAAAATAAGAATATAAAAGGCGGGTGTTGCTTTCATACTAGTATGAGATTTTTGGAGGTCAATGGAAGTTAAACTTGGCATCAGAGTTACAATTATTGACTTCAATGTTGAATAGGTACAACTGTATGTGTCAGAAATATGGATAATCAACTACAAACATTTACTAATTGATGTCATTATTTAATGCGCAGAATAATGGGAACACACAGATTTCCGGTTTCAAGATGGCGACGGACGATCGTGTTGTTTTGTGTTCGTTAACTTTTTCGCGTAGGGGATGGATTTATTCATCTCTTGCGTGTAATTGGTGTGCCAGGATGTAAAACCAGGAGTTTCTACTCAAGATCTGCGCGGGTGCTACGTAGTTCGTGCATCGAGCGAAGCCATCCTTGAGTGAATTTTCAGCAGCGTGTGTGGGTTCTAGTTTTCGTTTTTTCAACATGGCGGAACAACGTGTGTTCTCCGAGCGGTCAGCAGTCAACCTAACGAAGCGGCGTGGGAGCCGTGCAGGCAAAAAGAAGCAAGCTAAGCGTGGTGGGTTGAGACGCTTTAGACTCAAGTGTCACCGTCTAGGACTCAGGAATATCCGTATTCTGTATTGGAACTGTGCCAGTGTAAACAACGGGGCTCTATTTAGAAACCCTAGTTTACAGGAACTGACATTGTAGCACTCCAGGAGACGAGACTGGGCGATCAGCTACTCCGAATTGCCGGCTTCAAATGTTTCTACAACAGACGACATCTGGGAATGGCGATTCTCGTTCGCGATAGCATGGTGGCGTCAGAGCTAGACATGTCCAGTTGGGACAGTGACGATATACAAATACAGACGGTGAGAGTTCATTCCAGTATACCATTCGTGTTGATAATGTTTATGCCCGCAATGCGAGTGTGGACGCCCAGAAGTGGCAGTGCTTAAGTAGCATATTAGGCCACGAGAGAAATGTTATTTTCTGTGGGTGACTTCAACGCTAAAGGCAAGATCATGGGGAAAACATTTCCTCCAATACACAGGGGAGGAGCTCGAGACTGCACTGGAAACCATCGACCTGTTTTGTATCAACAGTGGCTGTGTCACCAGGACAGCAAGCCGTCCAGGCGATGAGGACAGTGCTATTGATCTGGCGCTAGTTTCACCTTCACTCACTACAGTGTGTAGACGGGGTGTCCTAGGACACCCCGGCAGCGACCACCAACACTTGCAGCATATTGGTGGAGAAAGGCAGAAACCAGGCAGCACAAGCTAAAGGTAAAGAATTTCCAGTATGACAGTACAGGGCAAGATGTGGTGAGTAAAATAAGACGTGACAAGCGCAGAAAGTTTCAGGGCAGGAAAAAAGCTGGGAGCAGCCAACCGTGGTGGAATTTCGAGGTGGAGAAGGCTTGGGTGGATAAGCGTAGTGCTGTAAGGAGATGGCAAAATGCCAAGAAGAACAGAGCTGGTCATCCTAGTCCCTGCTTGCACTTAGAAAGAGAGGTAGCACACAAAGTAAGCTATTTCAAAAAACTGGTCAAGGTGGGTAAAAGCGAAAAATGGGCAGAGGTGTGTCAAAGAGTAAGCACAGACAAGTCACTGAAATCGTTCTGGCGACTACATAAAAGCATGCGTGGTGTAGTCAAGAATAAGAGCATTTCTGACTTCCAAGGTGCTGACCTCATCTGGCAGAGGACTGACAAGAACCAGGGAAAAGCCCTCTTTGAACGCTATCTTGAGCAGAGCAACCAGACAGACATGGAAGGCCGAAATCTGGCCAAGGAGGTCACCTCAGACAGATGCAAGGCCCAGAACACTTGGATGAAGACACAGTGACAGTGAAAGAAATCAAGGCTGTGATTCGACGATCAAAAAACAGTGCTCCAGGTCCTGATGGCATAAGATACGACGACATCAATAGGTGTACCGACAATGAGCTAGAGAAATAGCAGACATGCACAACAACAGTATAGGGAGTGCTAGCATCAAGGAGGAATGGTTACACAGCTATCTGATTCCCTTGCCGAAGCCTGACACACACCGAGAAACCTGAGGACAAAATAACTATAGTCTGTTTACTTTTTTCTGCCCAAATAAAATTACATATAACAGTAACCAACTTTGGGAAAATTATGAGATTTAGCATATAAACTTATCATTATGTCCACCCAACAAAAAACAATTGTTCTGGTGATTGACAGCAGATTTCAAATGTTTTTTTTAAATATGCGGGTATATTTACGGCTCAGAGATTAAGTCCATAATTTTAAAAGTATTACAGCTTCACCAAGACACATCAGCGCTTTTTTAAAAATTGTCTCGTGGTTTCCGTTTTGGCACAAACTGCGCGCAGTTAAATTGGATTGTTCAGAGGTGTCATTAGTATGCGTTCTTTCATGAAACGTGATAATAGATAAATATATAAATAAATCTTATCATAATATAATATAAGGCTAATATTTGAATGTGTGAATATTGTTCAATGGGATTGAATGTGAAATTTGTACACTTCAAAGCATCGCTATGAAGTTGTACACATATTTTTGTAAAGAATCTGATTGCAGGAAGCTGTTTCATACTGTTAGAAATCCCGAAAAAAGAACAGTGCATGCATTGGGTTTGGGTAAACGGTAATTTCGTCGATGGGTGCAAGAATCTGGAATGAAATCAACACGCGATAAGCAAACGGTAGGTAGAAAGGCAATTGTAGACAGCTTTAACAAGGATGTCATCAGGCGAGTTATTATAAAAATGATGGATGCCAAAGAAACAGTGACTGTAAGAAAACTGAGGGTTTGATTAAGAAAGAACAATAACATAGAGCTATCCAAAACAACTTTGTGGAAAATTATAAGGACATTAAGCTTCACTTTTAGAAAGTACAAGGAAAGTAGAAATATCCTTTGCGAGCAACCGCATTTAGGAGCCATGAGAAGCAGATACCTACATAAAATCAGGGAAATGCGCAAAGAAAATTATAACGTAGTGTATTTGGATGAGACGTGGATCAATGCGCACCACACAAGTGAAAAGGAATGTCAACCAGTGGATGGAAACATAAAGCGTTATGTGCCAGTGGAAAGGACAGCGTTTGGTCATAGCCTATGCTGGTAGTACTCATAATGCTTACTACAGAATGCTGGGCTCTTGTTCGTATCAAGCATACAGACAATAGAGATTATCATAATGAGATGAATGGTAATGTATTTAGAGATTGGCTCGAGAATACAATACTTCCATCCCTTGATAGACCGTCTTGTCTAATCATGGACTATTCATCATATAACAATTTTGTTGCCAAGAAGACATAATACCTTCGCGCCTCGAGCACAAAGGAAGCAATAAAGATATGGCTCCGAAGGGAAAAATAACATTTCCAGAAAATATTTCAAGCTACAGTTGTTGTCCCTTGTAAAACAGACGCAAAAAAAGCAAGAAAATTAAATCGACAAGTTGATGGAAGAGCATGGCCATAGGTTGCTTAAGACTTCCGCCGTATCATTCTCATTTACACCCTATAAAACGTGTGTGGGCTAAAATTAAAGGACAGGTGGCAGCTGCAATACTACATTCAAATTGTCTGACGTCAAGATACTAAACCCGTCTGCGCTATAAATATTGTTAAAAGTTACTGGAAAAAATGTGAGGACCATGTGTTGAGAGAGGAAGAATTGGAGAAAGGATGGATTGAATTTATGCAACCAAGAGCAATCATCAACCTACTGGAATCGTCCGACAATATTAAGGTCTGAGCAGATCGCAGACCTTAATCTACGTGCACACTTACTGGAATATTTTGCTCCAACTATCAGACGAATTGCAGGCCCTAAACATTACAGCATTAGCATAATGTCAATGGCAACAGATGTATTCCACAGTGATGAATTTTCAATTCCGCAAGACCTCAGCGCTAAAAACAACTGTATTTATTTTTAAAAAAAAAAAAACACACACACACACTAAACGCATTGAATACCAACAGAAGAGTAATATTCCGGTGGAAACTGACATATTGTGGCATAACAAGAAACGTGAGAGCAAACACGTTGTCAAATTAGGGGACAACACACGTGCATACGAATCAATCTATAAACTTCATGAAAAGAGACTAACATCTTGTCGTTAAGAAGAAAGCCCACTACAGAGACACTGACAACTATTTTCATAGTGCAAAACAGGTAATCATGTTCCGTCTCTGAACGGTAAACAACAGAGTAGACAATCTTTCACGAAGACTCAAAGCGGGTCTGTCACCCATGTGTACGTGTTAACAAACTACACAGACAGCTGAATCGATCCTTAAAAATGGAAACATGATTACTAAATTGCGGTATCATTTCTGGTCACTCTATACGCACATTAACGCACAGCTATTTGGAAGCTTCCACGAACTCAATATAAAAAGCTAACATGAATACTTGTGTACACATTATTAACCACCAGCTGAAGAAACAAGAAGGAAATGAAAAATAAAGTAAGAAATATATTCCTTCTACTTTCCTGTCAATTTACACATTATTTACCCCATGCCTCTGTAAATTCTCTGTCTTTACTAATATTACGCATTTCATCCATCGCTATTCTCCGTGGTGAAGTGGTCAACCGTCTGACTCGGGCTCCGAAGGTTGTATGTTCGATTCCAGCCGCGTCCTTCATTTCACGAGGGCATATTTTCGGAGACTCCCGAGGGTCGTCGCGGAGCTACGGAGTTCATTGCTTTGTGGCAACGCTTTCCACGCTGCATATGGGATAAAACCCGGTGCAATGCAGTCGACCCTGTCGACTTCTTCTTCTTCTTCTTTCGTTCGCTTGAATATGTCTATAACTGCAATGCTGTCTCTTGTATGAATTGAACTGTCTTTTTCAATTCACACAGCGGTCCATAGAGTTTATCCTCCACTGTCGTCTCTCTAGGCCAGAAGGTTTGCCTAGATATGTTATATTTTGGGCAGTCTTGGAGTATGCGACGCCAATCCACATGTGCACATGGCTGTTTCACCAATCTTGAATTTGTATACATGTGGTTGCGTAATCTATTGTGCCCTTTCTGAGGCGCAGAATAATGACTTGTTCTGGTCTATCCATAACGTGGTAGTCATCTTGAGCAGGCTTTTGGTGGCTTTCGACTGATTTGATCATTCTTTTCTTTTGGTGGTATGTAACATGCACATCCAGGCTGTTCTTCTTTGGCTCCTTCCTTAGCCAATTGATCAGCTCGTCGTTTCGGGGACTCACAGTGGGATGGTATCCACGTATGGTGACCTTATGCTGACTGCAAAGTTCAGAAAGTAGTGTCCTTAGTACTGGCAATTTCCCAGACAGGCGCGGCTCGAGTACTGATTTTGCATGTGTCAATAGCACTGTGATATAATAAAACGTCCTCACCCTTTCCATAATATGACTCCCTTAAAAATAAACAACCCCTTACGATGACTGTTAAGTAACTTACTTAATGTAGGAGAAATAAAACAACGATAGACTGACCGTGGCAGCTAAATTTATTTGGCTTATTTTGGCCTACGCACCTGGCCAACAGTCGTCGACTGATTGAAAAACAAAGACAATAGTAGCCATTTTGGTCAGTACTACAAAAAGAGCAGACATGTAAAAGTTCCCCGTGTGGGAAAGGTATTTTTGCCTTTTAAAATCATCATTCTCTGCAAGCCAATTGGTATGTTATATCTACATTATTAAGATTGTTTTATGTATTCAAAGAATACCATGGACAGCCAGAAAGACCAATGAACAAGTCCTTCAAGAAACAATGAAGATCTTAAACACTGATCAGAGACATTAGACGTAGACAGTCACAATTTTTTGGCATGTTATGAGAGAAATGATTTGGAGAACTTGGTGACAACTGGTAAGATCGAGGGGAACAGACCAAGGGGAGACCTAGAAACAAGTATCTGGATGGCTTGGCCTTGTGGCATGGTCGAGACAGAAACACGGAACTGATCCACGACTCTGGTGATCGAGTGAGATGGCAGAACATGACCGACCATGCTTACGGCATGGCACATGATGGATGGTTATGTATTACATAGACCAGTATGTTTAATTAGGAATTAGAATAATAAGCAACAATTCTCTTAAACAGGCTGGATGATGTTTACCAATGAAACCACATGTGGGCGCCACGCTGTAATTTTCCTATGTTTACAATTTCAAATCCATATGTTAAATCTTTTATAGGCATTATGAACTTATATCTAACTAATAGTGCGTAACCTATAAATATGTGTACTATAGAGTATCAACTCTCATGTCCGAAACACATTCTAGAGATTTTTCTCAATGTAGGAGCAGCCCCTAATTCATACTTCAGGAGAGAACTCGTGTCTGTCAATTTCATATTCCAATTTTAAAACTGCTATGCATTGTGAACTATATCTCACTATCTATGCTTAGAAATCTGCAAATAATCTATGTACTATAGAAAGGAAATTGTATCCATGCGGAGACATACACATGAGTATGCATATCATGGACAGTTCATTTTGGATAAATTGTTTTCCTAATTCATAATCGTAACTTGAACTATAGTGCTAAATTTATTACCATCCTTTTGTTAACAGATAAGTAACCACTCCATATGAGGAGGGACATGTAATCATTTCATAAAATATTGCTAGGGACATGCCATGTTTGAGAATATAAATTCAAAACCTAGGCTCCCTGCCATCATCATTATGATTAATTATTATGTATGATTATCATGTACTTAATATCAGAGAAATGTACATGTATGTTTTTTTTCTGTATGAGAATTTTCTCTGTTCTGATTGTTACTTTTTACTGTGGGAATATACATTTTAATGTTGCACCTGGGGATTAGAGGATGTTCATAGAAGAATCCATGTGTATGTCAGTACTTAAGAAGCCAATGTTGAATAGTCTTGACCTAAGGATGATTATAGTGCCGAAAGGAAGACGCGGCATTAGAAACCACAAAGATTCTGTATAGGCCATTCTCTTCAAGAATGAGAGATACAATATCAACATGTTGGATGGACAGAATGACTTCACTCATCTAATAGTCCCATTAACAACAGAACAAAACCGAGTGAAAAGATATCTCACTCACTATCAGAGCTAGCAAAGTTCTACCACAAACGACGAGGACAGGGAACTTGGAAACCCACTCATATCTCCTTCCCTTTTTTGTTTGTAATTGTCTTGTGAAACTTAACACATCACAGTAGGTTAATTCTCGTGTTGTATTCTTTGTCATCCCTTTTCTATAGAAGAGAAGCGAGTGGTGGTTTTTGGGAACTGCATTTCATAACCATCATCAGGATCCTGGGTTTAAAGCCTGATGAAGGTGAGTCAGGACAAAATGGCTTAACTATGTCTGGATCTATAAATACATCGTTTACTGCTGCACTCATAAGCTGCAAACGTAAGCAAAAGAGATACATCGAAGACAACTGACGGTGTGATGGAGGAAGTCCTATTTTTGTAGGAATATCCAGGATGGACTTCAAGATCTAATAATCTACAAAGATGAAGATCAACAGAGTACTGACAACAGTGTATCGTCTGCTTTACTTCTGAGAAGTATCACCTATGGCCTCATCATTCAACCAAGTCAGTGAAACTGGGACAATCCTTCTACAAGTTACTAAAACTAACAACAGTGAGTAACTTAACTGTTGGTTGGATTACCAAGTTAATATCCAACAATGGATAAGTCTTCGAAAGAACATCTCACAGCTGCAACAGTCAAACATAGGTTCCAGCCATGCAACACCAAGTTCTAGCTATGAACACCAACTCAAACAAATGGGAAGAGACACTGAAACAACATTATAGCCAATACAATCAATGTACCACGTCAAGAAAAGAACAGATAGATATTAAATTAAGCTGGAATCAACAGTAACACAATGACAGACAACAATGAGGGAACAGATAGATATTAAAATAAGCTGCATTTAAAACAGTAACACAATGAGAGACAAAAATGAGGGAACAGATAGATACTAAAATAAGAATATAAAAGGCGGGTGTTGCTTTCATACTAGTATGAGATTTTTGGAGGTCAATGGAAGTTAAACTTGGCATCAGAGTTACAATTATTGACTTCAATGTTGAATAGGTACCACTGTATGTGTCAGAAATATGGATAATCAACTACAAACATTTACTAATTGATGTCATTATTTAATGCGCAGAATAATGGGAACACACAGATTTCCGGTTCAAGATGGCGACGGACGATCGTGTTGTTTTGTGTTTCGTTAACTTTTTCGCGTAGGGGATGGATTTATTCATCTCTTGCGTGTAATTGGTGTGTCCAGGATGTAAAACCAGGAGTTTCTACTCAAGATCTGCGCGGGTGCTACGGAGTTCGTGCATCGAGCGAAGCCATCCTTGAGTGAATTTTCAGCAGCGTGTGTGGGTTCTAGTTTTTCGTTTTTCAACATGGCGGAACACGTGTGTTCTCCGAGCGGTCAGCAGTCAACCTAACGAGCGGCGTGGGAGCCGTGCAGGGAAAGAGAAAGCAAGCTAAGCGTGGTGGGTTGAGACGCTTTTAGACTCAGTGTCACCGTCTAGGACTCAGGAACTATCCGTATTCTGTATTGGAGCTGTGCCGGTGGAAAACAACGGGGCTCTATTTTAGAAACCCTAGTTTACAGGAACGACATTGTAGCACTCCAGGAGACGAGACTGGGCGATCAGCTACTCCGAATTGCCGGCTTCAAATGTTTCTACAACAGACGACATCTGGGAATGGCGATTCTCGTTCGCGATAGCATGGTGGCGTCAGAGCTAGACATGTCCAGTTGGGACAGTGACGATATACAAATACAGGACGTTGAGAGTTCATTCCAGTATACCATTCGTGTTGGTTAATGTTTATGCCCGCAATGCGAGTGTGGACGCCCAGAAGTGGCAGTGCTTAAGTAGCATATTAGGCCACGAGAGAAATGTTATTTTCTGTGGTGACTTCAACGCTAAAGGCAGATCATGGGGAAAACATTTCCTCCAATACACAGGGGGAGGAGCTCGAGACTGCACTGGAAACCATCGACCTGGTTTGTATCAACAGTGGCTGTGTCACCAGGACAGCAAGCCGTCCAGGCGATGAGGACAGTGCTATTGATCTGGCGCTAGTTTCACCTTCACTCACTACAGTGTGTAGACGGGGTGTCCTAGGACACCCCGGCAGCGACCACCAACCTTGCAGCATATTGGTGGAGAAAGGCAGAACCAGGCAGCACAAGCTAAAGGTAAAGACTTTCCAGTATGACAGTACAGGGCAAGATGTGGTGAGTAAAATAAGACGTGACAAGCGCAGAAAGTTTCAGGGCAGGAAAAAAGCTGGGAGCAGCCACCGTGGTAGAGTTTCGAGGTGGAGAAGGCTTGGGTGGATAAGCGTAGTGCTGTAAGGAGATGGCAAAATGCCAAGAAGAACAGAGCTGGTCATCCTAGTCCCTGCTTGCACTTAGAAAGAGAGATGCACACAAAAGTAAGCTATTTCAAAAAACTGGTCAAGGTGGTTAAAAGCGAAAAATGGGCAGAGGTGTGTCAAAGAGTAAGCACAGACAAGTCACTGAAATTCGTTCTGGCGACTACATAAAAGCATGCGTGGTGTAGTCAAGAATAAGAGCATTTCTGACTTCCAAGGTGCTGACCTCATCTGGCAGAGGACTGACGAGACCAGGGAAAGCCCTCTTTGAACGCTATCCTTGAGCAGAGCAACCAGACAGACATGGAAGGCCGAAATCTGGCCAAGGAGGTCACCTCAGACAGATGCAAGGCCCCAGAACACTTCGGATGAAGACACAGTGACAGTGAAAGAAATCAAGGCTGTGATTCGACGATCAAAAAACAGTGCTCCAGGTCCTGATGGCATAAGATACGACGACATCAATAGGTGTACCGACAATGAGCTAGAGAAACTAGCAGACATGCACAACAACAGTATAGGGAGTGCTAGCATCAAGGAGGAATGGTTACACAGCTATCTGATTCCCTTGCCGAAGCCTGACACACACCGAGAAAACCTGAGGACAAAATAACTATAGTCTGTTTACTTTTTTCTGCCCCAATATAAAATTACATATAACAGTAACCAACTTTGGGAAAATTATGAGATTTAGCATATAACCTTATCATTATGTCCACCCAACAAAAACAATTTTGTTCTGGTGATTGTACAGCAGATTTCAATGTTTTTTTTAAATATGCGGTATATAATTTACGGCTCAGAGATTAAGTCCATAATTTTAAAAGTATTACAGCTTCACCAAGACACATCAGCGCTTTTTTAAAAATTGTCTCGTGGTTTCCGTTTTGGCACAAACTGCGCGCAGTTAAATTGGATTGTTCAGAGGTGTCATTAGTATGCGTTCTTTCATGAAACGTGATTATATAGATAAATATATAAATAAATCTTATCATTAATATAATATTAATGGCTAATATTTGAATGTGTGAATATTGTTCAATGGGATTGAATGTGAATTTGTGTACACTTCAAAGCATCGCTATGAAGTTGTACACATATTTTTGTAAAGAATCTGATTGCAGGAAGCTGTTTCATACTGTTAGAAATCCCGAAAAAAGAACAGTGCATGCATTGGGTTTGGGTAAACGGTAATTTCGTCGATGGGTGCAAGAATCTGGAATGAAATCAACACGCGATAAGCAAACGGTAGGTAGAAAGGCAATTGTAGACAGCTTTGAACAAGGATGTCATCAGGCGAGTTATTATAAAAATGATGGATGCCAAAGAAACAGTGACTGTAAGAAAACTGAGGGTTTGATTAAGAAAGAACAATGAACATAGAGCTAACCAAAACAACTTTGTGGAAAATTATAAGGACATTAAGCTTCACTTTTAGAAAGTACAAGGAAAGTAGAAATATCCTTTGCGAGCAACCGCATTTAGGAGCCATGAGAAGCAGATACCTACATAAAATCAGGGAAATGCGCAAAGAAAATTATAACGTAGTGTATTTGGATGAGACGTGGATCAATGCGCACCACACAAGTGAAAAGGAATGTCAACCAGTGGATGGAAACATAAAGCGTTATGTGCCCAGTGGTAAAGGACAGCGTTTGGTCATAGCCTATGCTGGTAGTACTCATAATGGCTTACTACAGAATGCTGGGCTCTTGTTCGTATCAAAGCATACAGACAATAGAGATTATCATAATGAGATGAATGGTAATGTATTTAGAGATTGGCTCGAGAATACAATACTTCCATCCCTTGATAGACCGTCTTGTCTAATCATGGACTATTCATCATATAACAATTTTGTTGCCCAAGAAGACATAATACCTGCGTCCTCGAGCACAAAGGAAGCAATAAAGATATGGCTCCGAAGGGAAAATATACCATTTCCAGAAACATATTTCAAGCTACAGTTGTTGTCCCTTGTAAAACAGACGCAAAAAAGCAAGAAATATAAAATCGACAAGTTGATGGAAGAGCATGGCCATAGGTGCTTAAGACTTCCGCCGTATCATTCTCATTTACACCCTATAAAACGTGTGTGGGCTAAAATTAAAGGACAGGTGGCAGCTGCCAATACTACATTCAAATTGTCTGACGTCAAGATACTAACCCAGTCTGCGCTATTAAATATTGTTAAAAGTTACTGGAAAAAATGTGAGGACCATGTGTTGAGAGAGGAAGAATTGGAGAAAGGATGGATTGAATTTTATGCAACCAAGAGCAATCATCAACCTACTGGAATCGTCCGACACATATTAAGGTCTGAGCAGATCGCAGACCTTAATCTACGTGCACACTTACTGGAATATTTTGCTCCAACTATTCAGACGAATTGCAGGCCCTAAACATTACAGCATTAGCATAATGTCAATGGCAACAGATTGTATTCCACAGTGATGAATTTTCAATTCCGCAAGACCTCAGCGCTAACAAACAACTGTATTTATTTTTAAAAAAAAAAAACACACACACACACTAAACGCATTGAATACCAACAGAAGAGTAATATTCCGGTGGAAACTGACATATTGTGGCATAACAAGAAACGTGAGAGCAAACACGTTGTCAAATTAGGGGACAACACACGTGCATACGAATCAATCTATAAACTTCAATGAAAAGAAGACTAACATCTTGGTCGTTAAGAAGAAAGCCCACTACAGAGACACTGACAACTATTTTCATAGTGCAAAACAGGTAATCATGTTCCGTCTCTGAACGGTAAACAACAGAGTAGACAATCTTTCACGAAGACTCAAAGCGGGTCTGTCACCCATGTGTACGTGTTAACAAACTACACAGACAGCTGAATCGATCCTTAAAAATGGAAACATGATTACTAAATTGCGGTATCATTTCTGGTCACTCTATACGCACATTAACGCACAGCTATTTGGAAGCTTCCACGAACTCAATATAAAAAGCTAACATGAATACTTGTGTACACATTATTAACCACCAGCTGAAGAAACAAGAAGGAAATGAAAAATAAAGTAAGAAATATATTCCTTCTACTTTCCTGTCAATTTACACATTATTTACCCCATGCCTCTGTAAATTCTCTGTCTTTACTAATATTACGCATTTCATCCCATCGCTATTCTCCGTGGTGAAGTGGTCAACCGTCTGACTCGGGCTCCGAAGGTTGTATGTTCGATTCCAGGCCGCGTCCTTCATTTCACGAGTGCATATTTTCGGAGACTCCCGAGGGTCGTCGCTGGAGCTACGGAGTTCATGCTTTGTGCAACGCTTTCCACGCTGCATATGGGATAAAAACCCGGTGCAATGCAGTCGACCCTGTCGACTTCTTCTTCTTTTTCTTTCGTTCGCTTGAAATATGTCTATAACTGCAATGCTGTCTCTTGTATGAATTGAACTGTCTTTTTCAATTCACACAGCGGTCCATAGAGTTTATCCTCCACTGTCATCTCTATAGGCCAGAAGGTTTGCCTAGATATGTTATATTTTGGGCAGTCTTGGAGTATGTGCTCTACTGTCTGCGACGCCAATACACATGTGCACATGGCTGTTTCACCAATCTTGAATTTTGTATACATGTGGTTGCGTAATCTATTGTGCCCTTTTCTGAGGCGCAGAATAATGACTTGTTCTGGTCTATCCATAACGTGGTAGTCATCTTGAGCAGGTTTTGGTGGCTTTCTGACTGATTTGATCATTCTTTTCTTTTGGTGGTATGTAACAGGCATATCAGGCTGTTCTTCTTTGGTTCCTTCCTTAGCCAATTGATCAGCTCTGTCGTTTCCGGGGACTCTACAGTGGGATGGTATCCACTGTATGGTGACCTTATGCTGACTGCAAAGTTCAGAAAGTAGTGTCCTTAGTACTGGCAATTTCCCAGACAGGAGCGGCTCGAGTACTGATTTTGCATGTGTCAATAGCACTGTGATATAATAAAACGTCCTCACCCTTTCCTAATTATTGACTCCCTTAAAAATAAACAACCCCTTACGATGACTGTTTAAGTAACTTACTTAATGTAGGAGAAAATAAAACAACGATAGACTGACCGTGGCAGCTAAATTTATTTGGCTTTATTTTGGCCTACGCACCTGGCCAACAGTCGTCGACTGATTGAAAAACAAAGACAATAGTAGCCATTTTGGTCAGTACTACAAAAAGAGCAGACATGTAAAAGTTCCCCGTGTGGGGAAAGGTATTTTTGCCTTTTAAAATCATCATTCTCTGCAAGCCAATTGGTATGTTATATCTACATTATTAAGATGTATTTATGTATTCAAAGAATACCATGGACAGCCAGAAAGACCAATGAACAAGTCCTTCAAGAAACAAATGAAGATCTTAAACACTGATCAGAGACATTAGACGTAGACAGTCACAATTTTTTGGGCATGTTATGAGAAGAAATGATTTGGAGAACTTGGTGACAACTGGTAAGATCGAGGGGAACAGACCAAGGGGAGACCTAGAAACAAGTATCTGGATGGCTTGGCCTTGTGGCATGGTCGAGACAGAAACACGGAACTGATCCACGACTCTGGTGATCGAGTGAGATGGCAGAACATGACCGACCATGCTTACCGGCATGGCACATGATGGATGGATTTATGTATTACATAGACCAGTATGTTTAATTAGGAATTAGAATAATAAGTCAACAATTCTCTTAAACCAGGCTGGATGATGTTTACCAATGAAACACATGTGGGCGCCACGCTGTAATTTTTCCTATGTTTTACAATTTCAAATCCATATGTTAAAATCTTTTATAGGCATTATGAACTTATATCTAACTAATAGTGCGTAACCTATAAATATGTGTACTATAGAGTATCAACTCTCATGTCCGAAACACATTCTAGAGATTTTCTCAATGTAGGAGCAGACCCCTAATTCATACTTCAGGAGAGAACTCGTGTCTGTCAATTTCATATTCCAATTTTAAAACTGCTATGCATTGTGAACTATATCTCACTATCTATGCTTAGAAATCTGCAAATAATCTATGTACTATAGAAAGGAAATTGTATCCATGCGGAGACATACACATGAGTATGCATATCATGGACTCAGTTCATTTTGGATAAATTGTTTTCCTAATTCATAATCTGTAACTTGGAACTATAGTGCTAAATTTTATTACCATCCTTTTGTTAACAGATAAGTAACCACTCCATATGAGGAGGGACATGTAATCATTTCATAAAATATTGCTAGGGACATGCCATGTTTGAGAATATAAATTCAAAAACCTAGGCTCCCTGCATCATCATTATGATTAATTATTATGTATGATTATCATGTACTTAATATCAGAGAAATGTACATGTATGTTTTTTTTCTGGTATGAGAATTTTCTCTGTTCTGATTGTTACTTTTTACTGTGGGAATATACATTTTAATGTTGCACCTGGGGATTAGAGGATGTTCATAGAAGAATCCATGTGTATGTCAGTACTTAAGAAGCCAATGTTGAATAGTCTTGACCTAAGGATGATTATAGTGCCGAAAGGAAGACGCGGCATTAGAAACCACAAAGATTCTGTATAGGCCATTCTCTTCAAGAATGAGAGATACAATATCAACATGTTGGATGGACAGAATGACTTCACTCATCTAATAGTCCCATTAACAACAGAACAAAACCGAGTGAAAAGATATCTCACTCACTATCAGAGCTAGCAAAGTTCTACCACAAACGACGAGGGACAGGGAACTTGGAAACCCACTCATATCTCCTTCCCCTTTTTTGTTTGTAATTGTCTTGTGAAACTTAACACATCACAGTAGGTTAATTCTCGTGTTGTATTCTTTGTCATCCCTTTTTCTATAGAAGAGAAGCGAGTGGTGGTTTTGGGGAACTGCATTTCATAACCATCATCAGGATCCTGGGTTAAAAGCCTGATGAAGGTGAGTCAGGACAAAATGGCTTAACTATGTTCTGGATCTATAAATACATCGTTTACTGCTGCACTCATAAGCTGCAAACGTAAGCAAAAGAGATACATACGAAGACAACTGACGGTGTGATGGAGGAAGTCCTATTTTTGTAGGAATATCCAGGATGGACTTCAAGATCTAATAATCTACAAAGATGAAGATCAACAGAGTACTGACAACAGTGTATCGTCTGCTTTACTTCTGAGAAGTATCACCTATGGCCTCATCATTCAACCAAGTCAGTGAAACTGGGACAATCCTTCTACAAGTTACTAAAACTAACAACAGTGAGTAACCTTCAACTGTTGGTTGGATTACCAAGTTAATATCCAACAATGGATAAGTCTTCGAAAGAACATCTCACAGCTGCAACAGTCAAACATAGGTTCCAGCCATGCAACACCAAGTTCTAGCTATGAACACCAACTCAAACAAATGGGAAGAGACACTGAAACAACATTATAGCCAATACAATCAATGTACCAACGTCAGAACCTCTAACCATAACTACACCCGATTACCTCAAGGTTCCAAAACCTGAACACCATCAAAAAGACAATATAAAAGCAGCTAAATGTCTCTACATCTGCAACAAGAGGAATCATAAAATTGTTTGCAACCTTGTTACTGTGCTGGATTTATTCATCTTTGGATATATGTAGGTATAGATCAATTGTGGCCCTAGTCACAGATACTACCATGAGATGCCTCTCAGTCAGTTAAAGTTCTACACTGGACTAGATAACAACGACTAACTCTTTGCTGGTCCAATGTCAACCTAAATGCCATGGGTTATAGACTCGCGACTTGGTGGGTGTAAAATCTTTGTGGAACTAATTGGGATTCTGATATTAGAAGCAGAGCAGCTGAATGGACGTCTACTTGGCACCATGTATGGTGAGATGGTAAAGTACCTTCTGCAGAGCTTAAGTGGAAATTCCGGAAAGTTAGACCAACCTGAGGCCCCAAATTTCAAAAAGACACCGAGCCTACTGCAACAGAGTACTCGAATATTCTAGCCCCGCGGAGGGATATGTGAATGTGTGTAATTTCTATTCTTGGATTATAAAGTATGATTTGCACCAGCCAATACCAGTGGATAAATATTAGGAACATAATTGACTGCATTAATTCGGTACCCAGATAATGGGAAAAGGATCTAATCGACAGAAAAGATGAACCCTTAACCGCACACCAGGAGATAAATGACTCTATTAATTAGTTTAATTATTAGTACAAAATGCTGTTTATATGTTGGTTTCTTTCTGAAGGTAACAGGTCAGTAGTTTTTTCCAATGGTATAGATGGTATAGTATTTTGACACCAACTCATTATTGTTTAAAATGAGAGAATGGTAAAAGGTGTCAGAAACAAATGTTGATATGTTGGGTTCTATTTAATTAGATCTTTATTTGCCTTAATTATGAGGGAAAATGAAAGTAGACCCAATTTGTGGTTGTTGTGTTGTTTGTAATAACCTTGTTTTTTCTGGGGTCACTGGGTACTATATTGTAATAATGCAATGCATCCCATGCCTGTCTGAAAATGCATAGTGTTCATTACACATATATATGTAATTACAGATTTTGATTTAATACTTGAAATGGTTGTCCAAAATTTGTTGATGTGTACATCAAGTAAATGTGGTGTTCATCAGTGGTTGTATCTATGTTGTGAACAATCCTTGTCTTCTAGCACTATAGTAAATTTTAAAGGGTGATAAGTAGGAATGGAGAAGTACTCATAAATACAGCTATGAACAGGAGTGAACTATTTTCCTCCTTGTGTTTATGGTAGAATTCCATGATCACCCTGCATTCTAACCAGTGACCAGAGAATCAATAAAAACCCCTAGACAACTTCACATAATATTCTCATAAATTAAAATCCACATCCCACAAGCACCACAGGTTGTGTACTATTGCTGGTATTTAGTAATTTCTCTGTTGCTATCTTGATTGCCTTAATTTCCGCATCGTAGTTATGGCAGTACTTTCCTGTCGGTACTCTCGCTGTATCCCTAGTATTATTTGGATATTCTATGTACATTCCTGCTCCTCCATTTCGAACAGCATTTTGTGCTGACCCGTCTGTGTAGACTCGAATCCACAGGTCCTGTGGGTATTCTTCATCAAGGAAGCTGAGAGTGGCTGTTCTGCGCTGCACGCTGTTCTGCTCTTCCTTGTCAAATATTCCTCTCACTTTTGTCTGGTTTTGTAATGATAGTCTATGCTCATATTTCCATGGAGTTCGCTCTGGAATAGTTGTTAGGGGGATACCAACTGTGGGCAGATCCGTGGTTTCTCTGCAGAGTCGTTTGGCCTGGTGGATAAAACTACTTCTTTTCAACCACCCCATAGCTAGGTTTTCAAATCTGTTCTTCATAGGGTGGCCTGGCAAGCTGAGGAACTTTTCTGCTTGTATTAGCGTTTTCGTATCTCTGAGCTCACTCAGTGCTTGTGTCCTCCCCATCTTCTCCATTTCCACTATAGGGGTTGATCTCATCCCTCCTGTGGTGACTCTAAGTGCTTGATTTTGCACTTTGTCCAGCTCTTGCAGTGCGGTTTTTGATGCCGAACACCACGCAAATGTATCTACCGCTCTTTGTAGCAATTTGGTGGCCACTAATGCATGTTCATTTGTGCTCCATAAAACCAGGTCATCAGGGTACATTGCCGCTTTAATTCCATGCGGAAGATTAGCAACAAGATCATTAATGAAGATTAGAAAAAGTGTGGGGGACAAGACTCCGCCCTGGTGAACACCGTGACGCAGTAGTACTTTCTTGCTCTTGAGTCCGTCTATCTGTACTCGGGCTCTTCTGTTGTGCAAGTATTCTTTCACCCATTTGTACATTCTTCCATTGACTTTGCAGGTTCTCAGTTTCTTCATCAGACTTTCTTTCCAGACTTTGTCAAAGGCTTTCTTCAGATCTATCCATGCCGCAAGCACCAGCTTCTTCTCTTGGAATGCATCCTCAATTTCTTGAGAGAGGTAGGTTGTCTGATCTTCCGTAGAGTAGCACTGCCTAAAGCCAGCCTGCTGTGGCACAAGGATTTTTTACTTTCAATGTACCACTGCAGTCTGTGATTGATGATGCGCTCCAGTGTTTTGCAGAGACAACCGGTGAGGCTAATTGGTCTGTAGCTAGAGGCAATGGAACCATCTTTCCCTGATTTTAGGAGGGTATCATGATTGCTTCTCTCAAGGCTTGTGGAACACTGCCTAAGGTCCAGCTGTTATTGAAGATCTGCAACAGCTTTGCTTGGGCCTCTGTTCCTAGGTTCCTGATCATTTCATTGGAGATACCATCAGCTCCTGGTGACTTTCTCATTTTCAGTTTTGATATGGCTAGCTCCAGTCCGCTGATTGTGATGTGTGCCTCCAGAACCTCATGTACTATTTCCTTCTGTCCTGTACGTTGTCGTTTCTCTCGAATCTCTTGTTGTTTCTCTGGACTAATTTTGATATTGTTATCCTGTGCGAATGAGTCCGCAAAATGGTCAACAGCTTGCTTTCTTGTTAAGATGTTTCCATCTTTATGTAGTGCAATTTTTGAGTTTCTCCCTGTGCCCTCATAATTAAGTTGTTTTATTAGCTTCCACAATTTCCTTGTGTCTCTTTCAAAGTTCAGAGACTCCGTTTTCTCCTGCCAGCTTTTCCGTCTAGCCTGCAGCTTGGCCCTTTGAAAATTGGCTTTTGCGTGCTGGAATTTATTGCGGTGCTCTTGGCTGGGTGTGGCCTCTGCTTGCTTTCTACACACTTCCACATCATTATGCAACTGTTCCAGTTCACTACTCCTTTAGGGTTTATATTGTTTTCAGGCTCCTCTTGGTACTGTTTCTCGCGCTGCCTGTAGTATGCATTTCCCAAACTCTTCAACTACTTTATTTATGTCTTTCTCAGAGTTCAGGTTTCTAACCAGTATGCTGGTGCGATTCTTGTACATTGCCCAGTCTGCTTTCTTGTAGTTCCACCTCGAGAGGGTGCTGCTTTCACTTACAAGCTCATTTTCTACAGCTAGAAAGACTGGCCGGTGGTCGCTGCCACCAAGTTGTTTCCCAACAATTCGTGTAATGTTCCACTCCAGGTCTGGTGAATGAAAAGCCAGGTCAGGTGTAGTTGTAGAGTGCCATGATCTGGAATAGAAAGTATGTGGGTCGGTCGGCTTGTTAACCAAGATGAATCTATTCTCATCTTGCCAGTCTTCCAGTCTCTCTCCTCTCTGGTCCATGTGATCATAGCCCCACCTCTGCGAGTGGCTATTAAAATCGCCACACACAATCATTTTTTCTGTTAATGGTAGTGTGTCCAGTGCCTGTGGGCGGTCACTTGAACAGTAGTAGTTGATCAGATGTAGGTCTGTATTACCTGTCTTAAGTTTAAGTGTCTGATACTCAGCCCCTTCCATGTAGACTTCGATTTGAGAAGCAATGATGTTATTTTTTACAAGGGTCAGTATCCCACCTTTTCGCCTGTCCTTTCGGTCAGATCGGTAACACAGGTAGCCTCTGATTTTGAAGGCTATATTTTCGTTGAGGTGAGTTTCTTGCAAGCAACATATGCTTACTTTTTCTTGATCCAAGATTTTTTCTAATTCTATTTGTTTGTTACCGACTCCCTCCGCATTCCAGTACATTATTTTAAGTCTTCGTTTAGTATGGCCAGTCGTCCTTTTCTCATGTCCCCTGGCTCCACAGGACATCTGAGAAGGACCTCCAGTAGTTGTGGTTGGACCCTTTCGAGACATAGGGCCCGGCACTGCACCTGCCTGGGGGTCCAAAGCAGGGCGAGCGCCATAAAATTTAGCAGTAGTCGACATATTCCATTTTGCGTGATTGCGTGGCATCCTGATTTTTGTGGTGCGCCTCTTGGCTGGTTGCCTCCGTCTTCAGCACCTTTCTTTGCTAGAGCAGACTGTGGTCTTACTCGAGTTTAGATGTGTACACACGCACACACATATCTGCACATGTATGTATGTGTATACACATCTAGAGCACACTGGTTATTTTCTGGCGCCAGAAACTCGCCGTCGCCCCTTCTCCTGTTAGTTTAAACAGTTCCGCCACGTGAAGGCCAGGAGTTGGACTTTTGCTGCATAGGTTATGTATTCACGAGCCATTGGGGTATTTAAGCAATGTTGGGCGCTCACCCCAACACTGCGCCCCGGCTACATACAGCAACATTTGGAACCACCCTGTCGACTTTAAAGCTACTTCTTTTACTGCACCCACTCCAATACGAATCCAGATACGCCTTGTGTCGTCGTCTGAAGTGGCGGGGCATTCATTACTGTAAAAACAAGTTTGTTAGTGAGAAATCACTAGTTTTTCACCAAAACATCAAAGAAATGTCGCCGCTTTCGATGATTTAATTTGCTTTTGGCCCTAGCGAAGACATATTCCTTGGGTGGGGGTGAATATAATACGGGAGGAACAATTTCATAACGATGCAACAGACATTTTTCAAAATAATTGATCGTAAATGACGGCATTCATTTCTGGACATACTATAGATACTTCCTTGTCTGGAACCCACAAGGCAAGCCAAATTCATCATCATCATGTGCCATTCCGATAACGTGGGCGGTCATGTTTCGCCATCTCACACGATCACCAGAGTCGTGGACCAGCTATGTGTTCCTGTCTCGATCATGCCACGTTGCCAAGCCATCCAGGTATTTACTTCTCTGCCTTCACCTTGTTTCTGTCTCCTCAGTCTTACCAGTTGTCACCAAGTTCTCTAGTGTATTTCTTCTCATAACGTGCCACATTATTTTGACTGTCTGCGTCTAATTTCTCTAATCAGTTTTAGGTTTTCATTTGCTTCTTGTAGGATTTGATCATTGGTGTTTCTGTCTGTCCATTGTATCCTTTGCATTTTCGTCGGACACAATATTCACGAAATAAAGGGAGACCTTAAAATACCCAATAAAGAGGTTTACAGATGGAGATGAATAATACTGGGGGAGCAGAGAGAGAGAGAGAGAGAGAGAGAGAGAGAGAGAGAGAGAGAGAGAGAGAGAGAGAGAGAGAGCTGCAGCAAAATATACGACGGTTTGGCGTGGGTTTGTTGAGCCTCCCAGGTTGAGGGTATATATCCCAAAGGGGTGTAATGAGCAGAAGACTAAGGACAATAAGAGTAGTTGCCCTTCACAATCCGTTCCAAGTAACTGTGAAAACAAACTTACATATAAACCAATCGTGCATCCACCCAGGTCCTTGAAAATATAGGTATCAAATAACGGAGCCACGAATACAGCAAAGTAGCGCGATACTGTTTCGCTAAGAATGAAATTGGCTTCATTCCAGTTCGGGTTGAGAGTAGGCCAGTCATCGGTAAATGTGTGGTCGTTAAGATATGGTGTCAGTCCGACAGTTTCGATTTGATCTGACGAGGGGTAAGTAAAATCACGTCAGACATTTAGTCCAGGCTGCGTTGTGAGTTTATGTTGGTGTAAGAACAACAGACATTATATAGTTCAGTTTGAGCTGTGAGTCTATATGTTGGTATATGAACATAGAACACATACATATATAGTCCAGTTATGACACATACACACGTATAGTCCAGTTTGAGTCTATGTTGATATATCAACATGTAGTAGTAGTAGTAGTAGTAGTAGTAGTAGTAGTAGTAGTAGTAGTAGTAGTAGTAGTGGTAGTGGTAGTAGTAGTAGTAGTAATAGTAGTAGTAGTAGTAGTAGTAGTAGTAGTAGAAGTAGTAGTAGTAGTAGTTGTAGTAGTAGTAGTAGTAGTAGAAGTAGTAGTAGTAGTAATAGTAGTAGTAGTAGTAGTAGTAGTAGTAGTAGTAGTAGTAGTAGTAGTAGTAGTAGTAGTAGTAGTAGTTGTAGTAGTAGTAGTAGTAGTAGTAGTAGTAGTAGTAGTAGAAGTAGTAGTAGTAGTAGTAGTAGTAGTAGTAGTAGTAGTAGTAGTAGTAGTAGTAGTAGTAGTAGTATCCCTCTTTCAGTCCTGAAGGACTATAGTGTTGTGCCGCTTTGGAGGTGCCTGACAGCACCGCTGGTGACTGTATAGTCCAATGCGAGAGTGACAATCTCTGTCACAGTTTCCACATCTGTAAGACGAGGCAGGTCCCGCAGTAAGTGACTCCATTTTATGCCTGTGCCACCTCTCCTCAGTTTTATTGGATCAGATTGCGCTCAAATAGCACCAGTCCGTTTCGTACATATATATATATATATCGAAAATATCGAAATATGCCAGGCAATAAATCGTGCAATCTATTGTATGTGTCTTCGTTATTCAAATACTAGGGAAAACATTGTTTTGAACATATAGCCTAGTTTCAGTCTATGTTGGTATATGAAAAACAGACACATGTAAAGATATATTCTAGTCTGAGTCTTTGTTGGTATAAGAACATCAGACACATACACACATATAGCTCAGTTTGAGTCTGTTGGTATATTAACAACAGATACATACACGCATATAGTATAGACTGAGTCAATGTTGGTATATAAACAACAGACACATACACACATATAGTTCAGTCTCCCCTGTGAGTCTATGTTTGTATATGAACAACAGACACAAACACACATATATTCCAGTTTGAGTCTGTTAGTATATGGAAAACAGCCACATACACATAAAGACTAGTTTGAGTGTATGTTGGTATATGAACAACAGACACATTAGTTTTAGTTTAGTTTAGTCGACAAATCAACATCACGGCACACGGGTGTAACCCATAAGTGCTCCGTTCTACTCCTAACTTCAAGCCTGAGTCCAGAGAAACTCAGCTCAGTGCACGAACTCCGTAGCACCGGCGAGGATCCTGAAATACTTTGGGTAGATTTTTAACTCCAAATTTTGCCCGGGCATCGCCGTTAGGCTACTCTTTTTCGATTTCCAACTGCCAAGGGATTTTTTACGTGAGCAACAATACACACGGGCGTCCGATCTCACCACCCAGGGACCAGGGGAAGTTTGTTTTTTTTACTAGAACTCCACGTGAAAAAATCCCGGTCCTTACCGGGGCTTTAACCCGAGACTTTCTGCACTCGAGGCGGACACCATACCTTGAGACCACTCAGCCCCCCCCCCCCCTCCCCAACCCCCTCACAACAGACACATACACAGATATAGTCCAGTTTGAGTCTATGTTGGTATATGAACAACAGACATATTCATTCATTCATTCATTCATTCATTCATTCATTCGTTCATTCAGTTGCATGTTCTTTGCAGAACCTCGCTCGTATAACAACCTTCCGGAAAACCTCTCGACCGTAAGCAAGATGTCCCGCATCCGATACGCCCATCTGGAGATCATCCGCCACACCCTGCACCCATCTTCTCTTTGGCCGTCCTCTTTCTCTCTTCCCAGGCAAATCATCATCATCATCATCAAGTGCCATGCCGGCTGGCGTAGGCGTTCATGACTCTCCATGTATCTCGGTCTTTGGTTTTCTGGATCAACTCTACAGCCGATATTCCTCCATGGCACGGTCGCAATCCATCCAGCATCATTTCTCTTGATCTGCCTCTGCCTCTCTTCCCCTCGATCTTTCCAGTTGTCACGATATTCTCCAATGTCTCTTCTCTCATCACATAAGCAAAAATAGTTGTTTGCCTCTTTCTTATTGTTGTATATAATGTTCTAGTTTCATTAGCCTCTTTCAGGCAATCATTGTTAGTTACTTTGGCAGTTCAGGGAATTCGCAACATTCGTCGGAACCACATCTCTGTTGCTTCCAATCTCTTCCTAATTTGTCAGGCATATACCCTTCCATTATTGTTCTCTAAATACTTTTGGGACGTTATAAGTGACCGAAATATTTCAATTTTCTTTGTTTTATCGTCTTTAATAGCCAACCTTCTTCAATATTCAGCTCTTGAAGTATTAATGCATTTATTCTTTTCTTTACCCAAGATATTCTTAGAACTCGTCTATAACATTTATATTCAATGGCATTTATGCGCTGTTCAGCTTGTTTAGTCAGCGTCCAGGTCTCACAGGCGTATGTTGCAATGGGAACAATGCATGTTCTTAAAAATCTAATTTCTGTAGTTCTGTCTGTCCCTCTCCACAATTTATTCAGTGGTTTTAGTCTTTGAAGAGCAATAGATATTCGTCTTTTAACTTCTTTCATTGTGTCACCATTGTTGGTTATCAATGACCCAAGATATTCGACATTTTCCACCACTTCCAATTATTCATCGCTAATATATATTTCTTTCCCCATAGTAGTTTTATCTCTATGCATTATCTTTGTTTTTGCTATGTTAAGATATAAGCTGTGATTTTCACTATTCACTTGGGTTAAGGTTATTAGGTTTTCAATATCATTCTGTTTTGTGGATAGCAACACTGTATCATCAGCATATTGAATCTCTAGTATGTCATTACCACCGATATTTAGGGCATCATATAGCTCCCTGTTTATATCATCTCTGACATTTCTCATTATATTTTCGGCGTACAGGTTAAACAAACAGGGGGACAGCACACATCCCTGACGGACTCCTTGTTTGATGTCAAACTAATCTGATGTCTCGCCATCTATTCTAACCTGCTGCTTGTTGGTCTAGATAGAGCATTTTTATTAGTTGTATTACATGTGATGGAAAGCCCATATTCCTCATGATTTCCCAAAGTTTCTGATGTTGTACACAGGCAAATGCCTTTGAATAATGCACAAAACCATGAGAATAGGTTTACATTAAATTTTCTGCACTTCTCTATTATAAAACGCATATTGTTTAGTATGTGATCTCTTGTTCCTCTTCCTTGTCTAAATCCAGCTTGAACCACGTTAATTACTTCTTCCATTTTCTCAGGAAGTCATCCCATTATGATTTTTAGTAGAATTTTACTTGCATGACTGATCAGGGCAACAGTTCTATAGTTGTGCATAATTTTAGGTTGCCCTTTTGTGGTATTGGAATGTAGATAGTTCTCTCCCAATCTGTTGGCCATATACCATATTTCCATATCTTTTTACATAATGCGTGATAGATTTGTATGCTTTCTTGATTGGTTGGTTGGCTGGTTGGTTGGTTGGCTGGTTGGTTGGTTGGCTGGTTGGTTGGCTGGTTGGTTTGTTGGCTGGCTGGTTGTTGTTGGTTGGTTGGTTAGCTATTACAAGGCTATCGTCTATCAGACTGAGGCTGGTGTAGACAAGCTATTGTCTATCAGACTGAGGCTGGTGTAGACAAGGCTATTGTCTATCAGACTGAGGCTGGTGTAGACAAGGCTATTGTCTGTCAGACTGAGGCGGGTGTAGACAAGGCTATTGTCTTTCAGACTGGGGCTGGTGTAGACAAGACTATTGTCTATCAGACTGGGGCTGGTATAGATAAGGCTATTGTCTATCAGACTGTGGCGGGTGTAGACAAGGCTATTGTCTATCAGACTGAGGCTGATGTAGACAAGGCTATTGTCTATCAGAGTGGGGCTGGTGTAGGCAAGGACTATTGTCTATCAGACTGGGGCTGGTGTAGATAAGGCTATAGTCTGTCAGACAAACGGGTGTAGACAAGGCTACTGTCCAGCAGACTGAGGCTGGTGTAGACAAACAAGACCGTTTCCACTGTGAATTGTGTTACAGAGGCCCTCCTTCCCCTCAGCAAGCTCAGAAGTCACCGGGGGGTGCAAGGCTGAGAGAGACACTTCCCATCCGGGGAAAGGCATACTAGGATACAGCCAGGTGGTGGTTTGACACACTGTCGTAGGCCTCGGTTGATGATGTTTACTCCCCGGGGTTTAGGGACTTCATCGCCAACAGACTTAAAGTCTATGCCTAATGAGAGGGCGGCGTGGCTGAGAGGGTTAATGACACTGTCACTTCTGACATCTCTGTAGTGGGTTCATTCCATTTGCCGGTCACTTGTACTTAAATGTTGAAGTCTCGTTCAGAAAGGAATGGCAACCTACTGAACACTTTTGCCTAGTGCATTACCAATAGGCAATATATGCTGGGGTTGATTACAGTGTCCTGTAAGAGACAAGAAAAATATGTTTTATGTTTCTTTTTAATTCTATGCCCTTGGGGTGAGAGAACGGAGAGATGGAAGAGATGGGAGAAAGCGTGAGGGGTGGAGACAGGGGAAATTTAGGGGGGAAGATGAGAGAGATGAAGATATGGAGAGACAGAAAGAGAGAGCGGAAGAGAGAAAGAGATAGAGGAGAGATAAGGGAGAGGGAGATAGTGTGGTAGGGATATAGGGAGGGGAAGAGCGTGAGAGAGAGAGAGGGAGAGAGAGAGGAAAGGATAGGAAGAGAAAGAATGAGTGAGAGGGTGCTAGGATAGCTGGCTCACCTTCGTTCAGACACGATATAAAATAGCGTCGAAGCGTGCTCATATACGGTGCCTCGTTTGGTTCAGTTCTGTTGATAAGGTCTGAAATGCCCAAGCAATATTTTACTATCAATCAGTGTAGGCAAATAGGCTTTGAGGCACATTTTTTCTCAGGGGAGATAATATAGTACACACGGGATCAAAGGAGAGTTTACCACACGCAGGATCAGAGGAGAGTATACTACAACTGGAAGAGAGTATACCACACCTAGTGGAGCGTATAATGAACTTAGGGGAGAATATATCACAAGTAGAGGAGAGTATACTACACCCCGGGGAAAGTATACCACATCTAGATGAGAGTATAGCACATTCAAGATCAGTTGAGAGTATAGCACACCCTTAATCAGGGGAGAGTATAGCACACTCAGGGTCAGGGGAGAGGATAGCACGCCCAGGATCAGGAGTGAATATAGCACACCCAGGATCATAGGAGAGTATACCACACCAGGGATCAGTGGAGTATAGAACCCCCAGGGTCAGGGGAGAGTATACCACACCCAGGATCCATCCATCCATCCATCATGTGCCATGCCGGTAAGCGTGGGCGGTCATGTTCTGCCATCTCACTCGATCAACAGAGTCGTGGATCAGTTCCGTGTTTCTGTCTCGACCATGCCACAAGGCCAAGCCATCCAGATACTTGTTTCTAGGTCTTCCTCTTGGTCTGTTCCCCTCGATCTTACCTTCTTTACACATGCCAAGAAAATCATGTTGTGTTCACCAAGGATCATGGGAGAGTATATCACCCCCAGGATCAGGGGAGAGTATACCACGCCCAGGATCAGGGGAGAGTATACCAGACCCAGAATCAGGAGAGTATACCACAACCAGGATCAGGATAGAGTATACCAGACCCATGATCAAAGGGGAATATAGCACACCCAGGATCAGGGTAGAGTATACCACACCCAGGATCAGGGGAGAGTATATCACACCCAGGATCAGGGGAAAGTATACCACACCCAGGATGAGGGGAAAGTATACCACACCCAAAGTCAGGGGGAGTATACGACACCCGGGATCAGGGGAGAGTATAGCACACCCAGGATCAGGGGAGAGTATACCACACCCTTGATCAGGAGAGAGTATACCACACCCAGGATCAGGGGAGAGTATACCACACCCTTGATCAGGAGAGAGTATACCACACCCAGGATCAGGAGAGAGTATACCACACTCAGGATCAGGAGAGAGTATACCACACCCTTGATCAGGAGAGAGTATACCACACCCAGGATCAGGGGAGAGTATAGCACACCCAGGATCAGGGAGAGTATACCACACCCAGGATCAGGGGAGAGTATACCACACCCAGGATCAGGGGAGAGTATAGCACACCCAGGATCAGGGGAGAGTATAGCACACCCAGGATCAGGGGAGAGTATAGCACACCCAGGATCAGGGGAAAGTATACCACACCCAGGATCAGGGGAGAGTATAGCACACTTAGGATCAGGGGAGAGTATACCACACTAAGGATCAGGGGAGAGTATAGCACACCCAGGATCAGGGGAGAGTATAGCACACCCAGGATCAGGGGAGAGTATACCACACCCAGGATCAGGAGAGAGTATACCACACCCAGGATCAGGGGAGAGTATAGCACACCCAGGATCAGGGGAGAGTATAGCACACCCAGGATCAGGAGAGAGTATACCACACCCAGGATCAGGGGAGAGTATACCACACCCAGGATCAGGAGAGATTATACCACACCCAGGATCAGGAGAGAGTATACCACACCCAGGATCAGGAGAGATTATACCACACACAGGATCAGGAGAGATTATACCACACCCAGGATCAGGGGAGAGTATACCACACCCAGGATCAGGAGAGAGTATACCACACCCAGGATCAGGAGAGAGTATACCACACCCAGGATCAGGGGAGAGTATACCACACTCAGGATCAGGAGAGATTATACCACACCCAGGATCAGGAGAGATTATACCACACCCATAATCAGGGGAGAGTATACCACACCCAGGATCAGGGTAGAGTATACCACACCCAGGATCAGGGTAGAGTATACCACACCCAGGATCAGGGGAGAGTATACCACACCCAGGATCAGGAGAGAGTATACCACACCCAGGATCAGGGGAGAGTATACCACACCCAGGGATCATGGGAGAGTATACCACACCCAAAGTCAGGGGAGAGTATACCACACCCGGGATCAGGGAAAGTATAGCACACCCAGGATCAGGGGAGAGTATACCACACCCAGGATCAGGGGAGAGTATACCACACCCAGGATCAGGGGAGCGTATACCACACCCAGGATCAAGGGAAAGTATACCACACCCAGGATCATGGGAGAGTATAGCACACCCAGGATCAGGGGAGAGTATAGCACACCCAGGATCATGGGAGAGTATAGCACACCCAGGATCAGGGGAGAGTATAGCACACCAAGGATCAGAGGAGAGTATACCACACCCATGATCAGGGGAGAGTATATCACACCCAGGATCAGGGGAAAGTATACCACACCCAAAGTCAGGGGGAGTATACCACACCCAGGATCAGGGGAGAGTATACCACACCCAGGATCATGGGAGAGTATACCACACCCAGGATCAGGGAGAGTATACCACACCCAGGATCAGGGAGAGTATACCACACCCAGATCAGGAGAGAGTATACCACACCCAGGATCAGGAGGAGATGTATACCACACCCAGGATCAGGGAGAGTATACCACACCCAGGATCAGGGAGAGTATACCACACCCAGGATCAGGGAGAGTATACCACACCCAGGATCAGGGAGAGTATACCACACCCAGGATCAGGAAGAGTATACCACACCCAAGGATCAGGGAGAGTATACCACACCCAGGATCAGGGAGAGTATACCACACCCAGGATCAGGAGAGAGTATACCACACCCAGGATCATGGGAGAGTATACCACACCAGGATCATGGAGAGTATACCCACCCAGGATCAGGGGAGAGTATACACACCCAGGATCAGGGAGAGTATAGCACACCCAGGATCAGGGGAGAGTATAGCACACCCAGGATCAGGGGAGAGTATACCACACCCAGGATCAGGGGAGAGTATACCGCACCCAGGATCAGGGGAGAGTATACCACACCCAGGATCAGGGGAGATTATACCACACCCAGGATCAGGGGAGATTATACCACACCCTTGATCAGAAGAGAGTATACCACACCCAGGATCAGGAGAGAGTATACCACACCCAGGATCAGGGGAGATTATACCACACCCAGGATCAGGGGAGATTATACCACACCCAGGATCAGGAGAGAGTATACCACACCCAGGATCAATAGAGATTATACCACACCCAGGATCAGAAGAGAGTATACCACACCCATGATCAGGGGAGATTATACCACACCCAGTATCAGGGGAGAGTATACCACACCCAGGATCAGGGGAGAGTATAAAACACCCAGGATCATGGGAGAGTTATCAGATATCAGTTATTAGTTGGGGTATCTTCATTGCACTCCAGACATGTCCATGGGTGCTCAAATCCTCCCCCCAGCATATGCATCAGCGTCCGGTGGCTAATAGTGCCAGTTATGTGTTGGTTGACGAGGCGCTTTATTTTCCCGATGTACCTCTCGCGTCTGGCTGTGCCGATTCTTACTCCCAAGTCTTTCATCCTGGACAGCGAAGTGGAATCACTGACGTCAAAGTCCTCTGTTCTCGCCATATCTTTGAGGATGTTAATAACATCGGCACGATCCATGGACTGGCTATCTACAGGGGGTGCAGAGCCAGCCAGTTTATCAGCTCGTTCATTTCCCTCGACTCCCGCATGTCCCGGGACGAAGATGAAGGTGACTTTACGGACAACAGACTTCCGCAGCGACTCAGTCCACTGTCTACGTACAGATCCAGCTTCGACCTTCTGAATCATGCTCATTGAATCACTTAGTTCACACACGTTGGTATAATGTTGTGATTCCAGCCATATGAAAGCCTGTGTAACTGCCATCACCTCCATCGTCATGCTGCTCGTGGTCATAGAGTGGGCACCACTGGATTCTTGAACGGTTCGGCCCGCTGAACGGGCTGTAAATGCCCACGCACTTCTCTGCTGCTTTACAACAGATCCATCTGTATAGATGAGCACTTCGGGGCTATCTGAGTGTTCATAGATGAACGCGATAACCTCAGCATTGACAGCGGCAGGGTTCTGCTCTCTGCACCGTCTGTCGAGTGTGATAATGCAGGAGAAAGTGCACTTAAAAGCTGGAGGCACCGGCGCCCATTCCTTGCCGGGGTTGATACTGGTAAGACTGCAGACCTGTCTGACGACATCTTCCTCCCGACCCATCCATGATTTGCCCCTCTTTAGCCTGTCACCCTTTTCTCTGAATATAGCGCCATGCAGAGGGTGCTGCTCATCTGCACATATTTTTAAGTATGCACGAGCTCTCCAGATCTTGATCCTGTGTTCCATTGTCGGGAAGTCAAGGAGGTATCTCATTGCTACACAGCTGGTGTCTCTCGTGCAGCCCAAAATGATGCGCATGGCTTCGTTTTGTACCTTTTCAAGTCTTCCAATCTGTGTAAGGCTGACAGTGAGGATGACCAGGGCATACTCGATGCGTGAAAGCACAAATCATTGGAACAGAAGTATTAGCAGTCTTTGCTCGATATTGGCAGTCGCCATGACTCTCATTGCTGACAAACCTTTTCGAGCTTTCGTTATGACATAATCGACATGATCTCTGAAGGACAGGCTACGATCAAGCCTCACGCCAAGATATGTCATTGACTGGATTCTACTCAAAATGCTCCCATCCATTCTTACTGCCGGCAGGTCTGTTTTCACAATATGGTTGTTTAGGGAGAACCATGTAACCGATGCCTTTGCAGGGTTGACAGGGGCATCGGCATCAGCACACCATGAGGAAATTCGATCTAGTTCGCCCTGCATATCATTGGCAACCGCCTGTCTATCTCGACCCTGTCGATACACGAGGATGTTGTCAACGAATGACAGAGTCCTACCCCTCCCGTCCAACTGTTGTTCAGTGATCGGCACCGTATACACGTTGAATAGTACTGGTGGCAGTGGTGAACCCTGCGGCAATCCTGGACATATCGTTATCGGCTCAGAAGACCAACTCCCGCATCTTAGCACCACCTTCCTTTGGAGCAGAACTGCAGCTATCCATCGTACAAGGTGAGGATGCACTTTCAGTCTGAGGAGGGTTTGCATAAAGTGCTCGAAGGATTCTCGATTGTATGCTTCCTCTAAGTCTATGGCGGCCGCATGTGTCTCTTCTCTGACCTGACATCCTTTGTAAACATCTTGAGCAAAGACACGCCGCATTCATCCATGACTCTTTGTTACGTCTGTGTCCTCCAAGTTTGGGCGGGAAGCATCTGAGTTGTTCCAAGTCACAAGCAAGTCTGTGTGCTACAATTTTCTCTAGTCATGGGAGAGTATACCAGGATAAGGGGAGGTTTTATCACAACCAAAGAGAGCATAATTCCAGCCATAGGACGTTGAACATTGAGTGATTTCTAAGGCATTTACCTCCAATGAAGAGTGTGTTCTCCGCCTCTAAAGCAATCAATGGTGAAATGGATGCCATTCCATCTGGAATATCAGTTTCTGCGATGTAGCGGCCACAGGCGTACTCATTGAAGTCCTCGCAAGGATCAGCCGACAAGTTCATCTTTCTTATCATCGCAGCAGCTGAAATATGGAATATGTAATAGTAAAATGCCTGACAGAATAGCTAAATACGTGCAGCATGCACTCCTTTCTTACCATTGAGTTGCCACTTTTGTTTTGGTTAGGAGCCACTTTCGCTTCACATGGATGGCTTCGGGGATGAATCGGCCACAGTACAAACTCCGTAGCACGGTCGAATATCTAAATGTGTGTATACTAGAGTAGCACAACGTAAACATATGCTAGAGTAACACACAGTAAACATATACTTAGACCAACAAGCAGACGTTAAAATAGATGGCGAGACATCAAATTTTTTTTACATCAAGCGAGGCGTCCGTGTTAAGAGCTGTATGTTGTTCCCCTATTTGTTTAACCTGTACGCCGAAAATATAATGAGAAATGTCAGAGATGATATAAACAGGGAGCTATATGATGCCCTGAATATCAGTGGTCATGACATACCAGAGATTCGATATGCTGATGATACAGTATTACTATCCACAACACAGAATGGCATAGAAAACCTAACAACCTCAACCCAAATGAATAGTGAAAATGACAACTTATATCTTAGCATAGCAAGCACAAAGATAATGCATGCAGATAAACTTATTTGGAGAAAGGAATATATATTAATGGGGGAAAATTGGCGGTGGTGGACAATTTCGAATATCTTGGGTCATTGGTTACCAACAATGATGACACAATGTAAGAAGTTAAAAGACGAATATCTATTGCTCTTCAAAGACTAACACAACTGAATAAATTGTGGAGAGAGGCAGATAGACCTACAAATATTAGATTGCTGAGAGCATGGTTCTTTCCTATTGCAACATACGCCTGTGAGACATGGACACTTACTAAACAAGCTGAACAGCGCATAAATGCTTTTGTGTACAAATGTTATAAACGAGTTCTAAGAGTATACTGGATAAAGAAAAGAAAAACATGCCTCACTACTTAAAGAGCTGAATATTGAAGAAGGTTGGCTATTCAAGACAATAAAAACAAAGACAATTGAAATATTTTGGTCACTTGAAACGTCACAAAAGTTTGGAGAGAACAATCATGGAGGTGTATATGCCTGGGAAGAGGGGACAAGGAAGGCCAACGAGAAGATGAGTGCAGGATGTGACGGATGATCTCCAGATGGGTGTATCGGACATGGGACTTCTTGCTTATAAGGTTTTCCGGAAGGTTGTTATGGGAGCCAGGTTCTACAAAGGGCATGCTACCGAACGAATGAACGAACGAACGAACGAACGAACGAACGAACGAACGAACGAACGAACGAATGAATGAGACATATACTAGACTAACACATAGTAAGCATATACTAGAATGTTGTTTGTCCACCAAGAATGATGATGACCATTCATTTCATCCAGTGGGGTTGAAAGTATGGAGCCGTGAGTTCTAAGAACGAACGAACGAACGAACGAACAAACAAACGAATGAACTTTATTTTCAAAGGGTTTCAAATTTGGCACGCAGGCCCGTCTTACATTCGGCCCTTCCAATCACTCATCTTTCATTCATCAATACATTCACATAGGAAAAAAAATTGTCAAATGAATGTTGTAAATACAAACAATGCATATCACCATGTTATGAGACAGGCAGACACACATGCTCACGCACATTCGTAAAAACACACATACCTGCATACATATTTACATCATTTGCACAAACTCACAGTTAGATGGCTGATACGGCCTATTTTGACTCGAAATGTTCTTTTACAATGTGGGAAAAGCTCTCGTGACGTTCCAGGAGGTGGATCTCCTGCAGTGGTTTTTCTGTCCAGCATTTTTTTCACAGCTCCTGCAGTTTGTTTGCTTCACAAGTGACTGCACCCTTGTGTAATGATGTACGAAACGAATTTCGGTCATTGGCAGCAGTCTCCCATGTGGCACGATAAATTCAAAATGATTTTAGTGAGATCTTCAGAGTGTCTTTAAAGCGTTTCCTCTGACCGCCTTGGGAGCGTTTATCCCAATGCAGTTCATCGAAAATAAATTCGTTTAGGGAGCCAATGATCTGGCATGCGAGTCAAGTGACCAGCTCCAGCGAATCGGATTCTTCATTAGTGTCTGCGATAGGGACGCAGAGGTGTTTCCAAGGCACCAGGGCCGGGTTATATACTGGCCAAGACCTATTGACACGTCCTCGTCGAGCGTCCTGGGCAACAGGTCCCTTCGGGGTCCTGGCTGAAGTCAATAGGATCGATGATTCCTCCGAAGTCGGAGAGTGTCTGCCTGTACGGCGAGGAACCACCAGTCTGCACACCAATAAGCCAGACATGGGACAACGGATACTCACGCAAACCTCAGGTCCTGTATGACATCACACTGATGTTGGACAACAGGATGCCTTCATCCGACATACAGGACTTCGCGTTGGAGCTCAAGCCAACGAACACAAGCAAGCAAGCAAGCAAGTGTCTGCGATCTTGACTTGCCATTTAATCTTCAATAAGCTCCTAAGACTGTGTGGAAGTGGTTTCATTTCCTAGCATGTCGCTGGTAAACAGTCCAGGTTTCACAAGCATATAGCAGTGTGGATAATACAGTTGCTTTGTAGTCTTTGAGCTTTGATTGCAGGCTTATTTCATTTCTGACCCACACATTCTTGTACAGTCTGCCATAGGCCACACTGGCCTTGGAGATTCTTGCATTCACGTCGTCATCAATTGGGGCAGCTTGTGACACAGTGCTGCCAAGATAGGTGAATTTGTCCACAACACTTAGTCTATGACCATTCATTTTGATATTCGGCAAGGCGTAATTAATCTATGAAGCTGGCTGGTACATAACTACAGTCTTCTCCAAGCTGATATTGAGCCCAAAGTTGGCACAGGCATATGAGAAAGCTGAAACGTTGTGTTGCATGTCTGCCTCTGAGTTGGCATATAGAGTGCAATCATCTGCAAACGGGAGCTCTCTGACGGTGTCGCTGGTAGTTTTAGTTTTAGCTTTCACCCTTCTGAAATTGAATAACTTTCCATCCATACGGTAGTTGATGTCTATTCCAATGTCGTTGTTCTCGAAGGCATTCGTCAGCATAGCTGAAAACATGAGGTTGAGCAGTGTTGGTGCCAGGACACATCCTTGCTTCACTCCATTGGTGACAGGAAAGGACTCCTGTACTCTTGCCTGCATGCCGTCATGAAATAACCGCACCCGGTAACTTACCAAGCCTTTCGGGAAGAAAGACAAAGAGCGAGGTATAGAGATATGGGTAGAGAAAGAGGCAGAGAGAGAGAGAGAGAGAGAGAGGGGGGGGGTAGAGAGAAATAAAGAGAGATATATATACCGTATATAGAGCGAGAAAAAGAGACAGACAGACAGAGAGATACACAGACTAGAGAAAGAGAGTGACAGACAGACAGACAGACAGACAGACAGACAGACAGACAGACAGACAGACAGACAGAGAGGTCATTCAGAGCCTGGATTTGGGGCACCACCATGGCAGGCAGTGACACCTGAAAAGGTCTCAGGCCCCGGATGATGATAATAATAGAAGTGCTTTATCGAAGAAGACTTCAGATAGCCACGCAAGACTTTGAAGGTGACAAACATGAACATATTACCTGTGGAGATGCACTCAGGTGTGTTACATACTGCATCTGACCCTGATGGCAGTCCTGGAACATACAGGTAAATACAGACAGTTGACATACTGAGTGAATGGTTGACTGGTTAACAAGCTCTTTTACCGATTCATACATTACTTAACTGATTGACTGACTGGCTGATTGATTAACCAACGCATTCATCAATTTATTTATTACATTAATTTTAGTTGTATATCCTCTATGGGACGTAGCAGTTCACTCCGGCATTTTCTTTTTTTTTTTTTTTTTTGGCTGTTAGTGATGTCTTGGCAAGTTAACGTTAAATAGTTTGCCATTGCTTTCTGAACGACCAGCACCCGTGCCATTTATTTAAAACAAAAAACAGCACGATGTGGTCTGCTGCCAAATCGCCTGCAACTGTGTTTCGAACGCGGGTAGGCGGAATTACGAACTGCGTCCGTAACGTCTTCACCACGGAGCTACCATTTATTACATGATAGGTTGATTAACGAATGTAGCGAATTTGATTAACGAATGTTGCGAATTCCTAGGACTGCAAGTGTAACTGTGATATAATAAAACGCCCTTACCCTTTCCTATTTATTGATCATCATCATCATCTTCCACTTCTGCCGTCAAGCGTCGTGGGGAGGAATAATTTTGCGTTCCAGCGCCGGTGGACGGCACTGGATAGTGTCACTCCGTGTGGTTTGTACAATGTCTCTGATGTCGTCAATCCATTTTTCTTCTTGGACGTCCTCGTGGTCTCGTCGCAGATGATCTTTGATGTAAGGCAGGTGATGGTAGTTGCGATGTTGCATTCTAACAACATGGCCAAACCACTTGATTTCTGTCTTTCAATAAATGTGGCACAAGGTGTTGATCTCACAGTCTGTATGATAGTAACATTTTCTTACTCTGGTCTCGGATTGTTAAGTTGGCAGCTCTCCTCAGGCATCTCATTTCGCAGGTGTTGATTTTGCGAAGGTGTAATTTGGATAAAGTCCAGGTTTGAGATTGGTAGCATAGGGTTGGTGTGAATATGCTGTTTTATTATCTGTCGTTTTGCGGACATGGGTATGTTTGGGTGTTTAAGTAAGGGTGACAGTTGATATGTAAGTGCACTAGCTTTTTTGACATCTGATTTCAATTTCTCTGTCTAATCTGCCATCTTCTGTGATCATACTTCCAAGGTATTTGAATCTCCCTTAAAAATAAACAACCCCTTTCAATGACTGTTTAAGTAACTTACTTAATGTAGGAGAAAATAAAACAGCGATAGACTGAACGTGGCACAGCTTAATTTAGTTGGCTTTATTTTGGCTCGCGTACCTGGCCAAGCCCGGCGAGGTTGAAAACAAAGAATAAAGTAGCCATTTTAGTTCAGACTAAGAAAGTAAACAGACGTGTGTTCCCCGTGTGGGGAAAGCTATTTTTGCCTTTTAAAATCATCATTCTCTGCAAGCCAATTGAAGAGAAGTGAGTGGTGGTTTTGGTGGAACTGCATTTCATAACTATCATCAGGATCCTGGGTTAAAAGCCTGATGAAGGTGAGTCAGGACTAAATGGCTTAACCATGTTCTGGATCTATAAATACATCGTTTACTGCTGCACTCATAAGCTGCAAACGCAAGCACAAGAGATACATACGAAGACAACTGGCGGTGTGATTGAGGAAGTCCTATTTTAGTTGGAATATCCAGGATAGACTTCAAGATCTAATAATCTACAAAGATGAAGATCAACAGAGTACTGACAACAGTGTATCATCTGCTTTACTTCTGAGAAGTATCACCTATGGCCTCATCATTCAACCAAGTCAGTGAAACTGGGACAATCCTTCTACAAGTTACTAAAACTAACAACAGTGAGTAACCTTCAACTGTTGGTTGGATTACCAAGTTAATATCCACAATGGATAAGTCTTCGAAAGAACGTCTCACAGCTGCAACAGTCAAACATAAGGTTCCAGCCATGCAACACCAAGTTCTAGTTATGAACACCCACTCAATCAAAAGGGAAGAGACACTGAAACAACTTTATAAGCCAATACAAGCAACTTCAGAACCTGTGAACCAGATTACACCAGATCTACACCAGTGAACTACACCAGATTACCTCAAGGTTCCAAAACCTGAACACATAAAAAAAGACCATATGAAAGCAGCTAGCGGAGTAAATGCCTTTACGCCTGCAACCACAGGAATCACCTGATGGCTTGCAACCCTGGATATGTGGTGGAATAATATTCTTCAGTCTCATGCCTGCAGCAGAATCCTGGAATTAATTCCAGATGAACCAAATGAATAACAAGCAGAATTGTATGTCTACACTGAAAGTAAATAATGAATCAGAACTCTATGCTGGTCCCATGTCGGCCTAACTGCCCCATCATCAAGTGTGGGATGGCCTATCAACATGAACCGAGTATGTGACAAAACCTCTTGAACTAAATTGGGAAACGGTTAACGTAAACCGAGCTGTTGGACAGTCGTCATCTTTTCATCGATAAGATGATATAGGGAAGAACCTTCTGCAAGAGCTTAAGTTGCATCTCCTGAAAGTATGACAGACCTAGGCACCAATTTCATTTGGAACACAACTCAATGGCAACAGAGTATTCTTGAATTCAGCTCCATGGAGGAGATATGTATATGTGGTGAATTTATTTCCTAATAGGGATTATAAGTATTTCCGCAACAAACTTCAGTGGACATTAAAACATGACTGTGAGTATTTATTGCTGTCCCGGATAATTATGGACATTAACAGCTTAGCACTGGAGAGGAATATCCACCCGCAATGCCTAAATGAACACTATAATTAATTAATTTAATTATTAGTATCAACTGCTTTTATGTGGGTGGTATTTTTATGCCATGTATAAAGAGTGTTTTATTTGGTAATGGTGTACAACTAAAGGGTTATGTTATGGTATAGTATTTTGACACCAACTCATTATTTTTAAAATGAGAGAATGGTAAAAGGTGTCAGAAACAAATGTTGATATGTTGGGTTCTATTTAAATAGATCTTTATTTGCCTTAATTATGAGGGAAAATGAAAGTAGACCCAATTTGTGGTTGTTGTGTTGTTTGTAATAACCTTGTTTTTTTCTGGGGTCACTGGGTACTATATTGTAACCATGCAAATCATTCCCATGCCTGTCTGAAAATGCATAGTGTTTATTACACATATATATGTAACTGCAGATCTTGAGTTAATACCTGAACTCTTTGTCCAAAAGTGTTGTGTACATCAAGTAAAGGTGGTGTCCAACAGTGGTTGTTTATATGTTGTGAGCAATCAATATCCTTCTAGCACTATAGTAAATTTAAAGGGTGATGAAGTGGGAAGGTAAACCTACACACAGATGCCATTGTTTCAAGGATTGAACTCTTTTCTCCTGGGATTTGTGGTAAATATCCCTGATCACCCTGCATTCTAACCAGTGACCAGAGAATCAATAAAACCCCTAGACAACTTCACATAATATTCTCATAAATTAAAATCCACATCCCACAGTAACTAACAACGACTGCCTGAAACAGGCTAATGAAACTAGAACATTATATACAACAATAAGAAAGAGACAAACAGTGATGAGAAGAGAGGCATTGGAGAAAATCGTGACAACTGGAAAGATCGAGGGGAAGAGAGGCAGCGGCAGACCACGAGAAATGATGCTGGATGGATTGAGACGGTGGCATGGAGGAATATTGGCAGCAAAGTTGATCCAGAAAACCAAAGACCGAGATCTATGGAGAGCCATGAACGCCTACGCCAGCTGGCAGGGCACTTGATGATGATGATGATGATGATGATGATGATGATGATGATGATGATGATGATGATGATGATGATGATGATGATGATGATGATGATGATGATGATGATATTGATTAACCGATCGAGTGATTGTTTGACTGGTGTATTGATTTATTAATCTGCTGGCGGGTTTATTAATTGATTAATTTATTTATTGGTTGATTAGACTCAAACAATTATTCTGTAATACTGGGATCTCTTCCATTTTAACATTATACTAGAATGGAATCTCAACTCAGTTCACGAAGGGGCTAACCCCTGCTACGAACAAATTGCTATGTCTATATCAAATACCAAGACATTATATTCTCTTATTGGTAGTTATAAATTATAAATTCTTACCAGAACAGCAAATACTAACACTAACAGAAAAGTCTTCTGTGGGTATATTATAGAAATTTGAAATTTGGTAAAGACAGCGGAATAGTGGACGTACTCGTGTCTATTTCCAGGAGTTCGAGCACTGAGCCGGGACTCTTCTTGTATTAACTATCAAACAATAAGGGATCGTTGCAACAATTGTTCGTGTCAAGTGAAAAAGATTATCTCGAAGTCTTTCAATCAATTAGGCAATCAACACACATTGAACATTGTTGGTCTCGTCTGTGTAACACTCATCCACTGCTAGATTTGAACTGGACATATTTGGAGATAGATCAAATCAAAGTGCCGCTAAGTCACTCGGCCACCTTATTCGTTTGTTATCTTCTAAGGAAACACAAGGACCTCGCTTCTCCTAGCGCTGGTCCTGGGTTTAAAGAGAGATATCACGGATTTCATGGGTCAGGAATCGACCCAATCTCCCACAAACCTGTTCCTGTAGAAAGTCCACTGACCATGGCCCTCATCACGACCCAATCTCCCACATACCTGTTCCTGTAGAAAGTCCATTGACCTTGGCCCTCATCACGACACATTCCAGTGGCAGTGAAAAGTGAAACAGACAGGAGTCTCGACAAACCAACAACTCCTCACATGTATACTATGCGTAATACCACGACCAGAGTGCCAACATAAAAGTCCGCCATGAAAAATACAGTGCATCATCGATAGAAACGGCAATCACTAGAAAACCAGCAGCCACCCATTACTGCATAAGGTAGACCCAGTTTTACTTCAGTAACCAGTGGCCGCCATTTTTTTTCTAACATACAGTTCACGACACAAACAACCGCGGACATGTGTACAAGCATCGAACGCGAAATCCACAGCTCATAGTGTCGCTTCACGCACTCAACACAGTAGCAAAGCAAAGGAACTAATGGGTTTACTGAGTATGAGTGGACTGAGTTATGGTGTTATAATTTGGTACTACAAGACGTCAGGACACAAACCTTGTTATTGAGTTGCTGATGGTATCTTTAAATGGCTGATTACATTATTTTATTTTGACTTTAGCATTCTTTACTTGTTTCAAGGGGTGTTCGTTTAGGTGAATTGTTGTTTTTTCTTCTTTAGTTATAGTTTACCTCTGTTTTTACTTGTGCTAATTTCATGTTATGTTCCTTACACATTTCGTTTAGACTATCCATGTGGCCTTGTAATTCAGCTTCTGATTTTGATATTAGTGCTTGGTCGTCCGCAAACAGGAGTTCTCTAATCGTGTAATTTGCAGATGGTTCTTTTTCTGTGTTCTCGTCATGCTGTATTCTTGCGGACTCTGTTTGACTGGTTTCTTTACATATGTTGTCTATATATGTTATGAACAAGAGAGGGGACAGGACACAACCTTGTCGTACTGTGGATCTTATTGTGAAGGGTTCTAAGTGTCCTCCGGTTGCTTTCATCATGTATTCACCGTTATTGTATAAGCTTCTACATAGGTTTGTTAGAAGTGTACTCACTCCATATTGTTTAAGGATTTCCCACAGCTTGTTTCTATCTACTCTATCAAGTGCCTTTTCTTGGTAGACAAAGGCTAAGTAGAGTGTTTCATTTAATTCGATTGATTTTTCTATAATTAGAGAGTGGCACATTAATTATCAAACCGTCTTACATCATCTATTATTCAGCTAACTGACGATTTTAATCACAGTATAATACATCAATACTTCACATAATCACACAGTCGAGCTATCACTCATAAACTCGTCTAATTATAAAACTATTATAAATAAAATATATACAGATGGTGGCGGTATAAATGTTGCCTTTGCCCACAACGAGTCTGAGCCGTCTAACCTCTACCACGGACCCGCTTGTGTGTCCTGTTTAAGAAAAACTTTTCTCTCTTGGACGTGGTCGAAAGCGTGCTTCTCGCACAAGGCGATCTGCGCCTTCAACCGTGATGAGAGTGTGAGCTGAAGACACACTCTCGATCCTGTCAGTGTTCTTGAAAATATGATCATGCTAATCATAATAATGGTGATGATGATGATGGTGATGAAGATAGCGATGATGGTTATGGTAATGATAATAATGATGGTGATGGTAATAATGATTAATATTTTTTGTTTGGCGTTCGCTCGCTTTGAACACGATCGTAGTCCACAAGCGTCCAACCACTAGTAGTAATATTAATGAGTGAACTTGACTGATTGTCCATGAGGGTCAGATTTCCCTGTTATCGTAGTCCACAAGCGTCCAACCACTAGTAGTAATATTAATGAGTGAACTTGACTGATTGTCCATGAGGGTCAGATTTCCCTGTTATCGTAGTCCACAAGCGTCCAACCACTAGTAGTAATATTAATGAGTGAACTTGACTGATTGTCCTTGAGGGTCAGCTTTCCCTGTTATCAGTGTCCCCCGCCTTCAGGCGAACCCTCTCCGACTTATTTCCGGTCTATACAATCCATGACAGTCCAACGCGTGTCAGTCTCTCCTAGCAAGGATACAGATTCAGATAAGTACCTTTAATTAGTTTAATATTGTCATGCAGTGTGTTTCATGTAGTTTTGTATCGGATTGTGTTTGTTTGTCTTGTGCTGACGAAGGCTTTGGCCGGAACGTCCAATTTGTCTCTTGTAGTCGTGTTTAGTAAAGCTCACAATCTACTTCTCGTTTGTTTTTTTTTTTGGTGATTCATTCACTGACTTCTTTCTGAGGTACTTGTCATTGACGTCCCCAAGTGGAAGAAGAATAGTCAGAGAACACATTTTTTGTAGGTTAGGGCTCAAGAATCAGAGCCACTCCAACACCACGCATTGTCTGGGTCTGTAAGTGTTCAGTATTACCGAGTAGCTTGCCAATGAATTGCTCACATCCTGTGTATCTTACCTGTTACGTTGTTAGCGCGCGATTCCCATTTCTGAAAGCGGACGCTGAAAACCATAGCAACAACCGTTAACATGTAGCAGCGAGACGCCATGGTTCTTCTCGCTAAAGGAGTATCAGCTTTGTGAAATTATGGGATACTTCAGTGAAGTTAAACTCTATTGATATTCTAAAGAACAGTCAGGCGAAACCTTCGTTGATGTAATCACTTCACAAACAGCATCGCTTCGTGCTGTCTTATATGTTCTCAATCTGCACGAAACAAGAAGCACACAACACACCAACACAACTTAGAGACACGTAATCTAATAGAATCTGTACACGTGTAATTCGTTAGCGCTGCGACATATACTAGGTTGTCTGAAATAAAGATGTTGTAGACGTATGCAGTGATCATTAGAATAATTAAATACAGCGACGTTTCCAGAGAAGCCACGGTGGCGCAGCGGCTAACACTCCAGCCTGCCGGTCCGTTGGTCTTGTAGGGTTTACTCCTTTGTGTGAGTGTTCAAATCCTTTCTAGGCGAGTGTTTAATCTCCTAGGCTCCAAGTTCGAACCAGCCTACACTGTGCACCAGGCAATGTGTTAGGAAATAAAGGCGGCCTTCGTCGACAAGCACAATATACCCAATACGACTTAAGATGTGTAAAGGTTCTTTACTTTACATTAAAATACATTACTCGCCAAACTTTACTTTACTTTACTCTACTATGCATTACACTACAAAACATCGCTTTACATTACTCGCCAAACTTTACTTTACTTTACTCTACTATGCATTACACTACAAAACATCAGTTTACATTACTCGCCAAACTTAACATTACTTTATTCTACTATGCATAACACTACAAAACATCGCTGTACATTACTCGTACAACTTTACTATACTTTAATCTACTCTGCATTACACTACAATACATAGCTTTACATTACTCGCCAAACTTTACTTTACTCTACTATACATTACACTACAACACATTGCTTTACATTACTCGTCAAACTTTACATTACTTTACTCTAGTATACATTACACTACAAAACATCGCTTTACATTACTCGCCAAACTTTACTTTACTTTACTTTACTCTGCTATGCATTACACTACAACACATTGCTTTACATTGCTCGCCAAACTTTACTTAACTTTACTTTACTTTACTTTACGTTATTTAACTTCTCTTTAATATAATTGTCTGTACTTTATTTTACTTTTTCTCTATGACTTTATCTTCTTTAGCTCTACCATATTTTGTTATATTTTAGTTTACTAAACTTTAATGGGTGGTAAAGGGGAAAAGAAAGTGTGACGAGAGTGTGATCTTTAGTCACACTATCGATCCTGAGAGTGTTCTGGAAAATATAGTCATTGCGTATAAAAGTGTCGTGGCTGATCTGTTTCAGATCTCCCTTCAAATCATGGTATGGCATCCTGGGCAGGCATTAATCTAGGCAAATGAACTCGAAAATCCTCTCTTGTGAAATCTGCTGAGAACTCTCCACACACTGAGCCTGCAAAAGGGTCGTTGCAAGATCTTACAATGAATGAAGATAAACAACACCCGCGTCTTGCACCTACCGCTTGGAGAACTAACGAGCATGCTGCGAGTGAGTCTGTAACCTTACAACCAAATTAGGAAGAAACGCACACACATTCTAATATGTTTATGTCGTGCAAGAGAAAACAACTCAAAACAATATAATCCTTTAACACAACAACAACAACAACAACAACAACAACAACAACATTGTCATAATACAACATCAACATCATCATCATCATCATCCTCATCATCATCATCGTCGTCGTCGTCGTCCACTGTCACAGAAATCATTCTGTTCGCCTTGGGATTTTTCCATCTGATGAAATGTCCGTGGAGACATTGGGCAATCCGGTGAAAATTTACTGGTCAAAGGGAAAGAACCAGCAAAATGACACAAAACGACCAGAGCCTTTGCTGGCCCTTGAAGATGATTTCAGAACTTGGGTGGTGGAACAGGTTTTCCGACACTACGGACTGCGCATGTCTGACGCAGCCGCATTCGATCGTTTAGGACAAAGAGTCTGTTGGGAACGAAGGTTGCTGGCAGGCAGGCGACATGTTGGCACAGTGCTAAGAGATAGAGAGCGGGCCAAAGTGTCTTGATGAGGGTTGAAGACCTTTGACATTATGTCCAGTTGCAGTGACAACTCTTCTAATACCCACTGTCGTGCTGTGTGTGAAGGTAGGTGTAGCCCTTTTTTCTTAACTAGTGCGGTGTCGGTGATTTGAATTGTGAGATTTCGCTGACGCGTGTACTGACCGTCGCGAGGAAGTTGGTCCTGTGTGAACATTTTGTGATTTACGACTGTAATTTACGCCTATGGCAACGCGTGTTTACTAGCATTGTACTACTAAGATATTTCGTAGGTTAGCAGCGCGCTGCTTATTTACAGCTCCTGTAGATCGGGAAAATTGGGTTCAGGGAAGCGAGACCTGTAATTTGAGTTCACACATGGCCAACTTCATAACCCGCGTGGCCGAACAATTATCCGCAGAGCCACCAGAAGTAGATTAAGGAGTCGCTTCGGATATATCGAGTGATATATCGATGAACTCGGGCGAGTGCGACAATTCGAATGCACCGGTCGGCCGAAATCTCCGAAGTAATTTAAAGGTCGTATCGGGAATCGAACTTCGTGTCACGTGGTGGGGCGATTACTGGCTTTCTTCTTGGCTTTCCTCACATCTGTCTTGTAATTAATCTCTACGGAAGACCAGCTTAATATATAGTGGCTTCCTGAGAGGGAGACAATGGGGAAAGTGACCGCTGCGACAGAATTGTTCATATTGAACATGACACCGTTCTAATTGCCCCAACCTGGGACCAGGGAGGGGGAACGGGGTTGGATTTCCGCTATAGGGGGATCACCCTTTATATTTGATTGGATTTAGGAGATTGTACCTACGGCACGGTACGACATCAGATCTGGCGTATAACAGGAAGGGGGTTGGAAGTATTGCCATAGGCCCTCCTTCAGGGCCCATCTGTCTATAAGTACAACTAACTCACTAACCATATATGTTATATAGCCATTTTTCAGCATAGGACCAGCTCTCATACACCTACCAGCTCTCCATTCGTCTGGGAAAGAGGCTACTGGGGAACCGCTGCCTTTGGTCATAGGCCTATCTGTCCTCAACTTCTGTGAGCAGCCAATGATGGAGTGAGGCCCTTATGGGAAAGGTCCACCTGTCTGAGTAAACAGGGTCTAATTGTATCTGCTGTTGGTAAGTCTGATTCTTGTTGCTCTCACTGAGTGTTATCCTCCGCAGGTTCTACCTTGATGAGAGCCGAGCGAAGATCTGGGGAACGAGTCCAGTGATACGGACTATGGTGAATACCAGTGTTAGCAGCCTGTTAGCCCACTACCCCAGCAAGAGGTATCTACCACCGAGAGTTTCATCTCAGTATGGGGCCCAGCTAACTCACCGCCCACTCCACGTCTGATAAATCAGGTTGTTTGCTCTGACTGCAACTTATTGCCTTGTTCTTGATATCACCTGGGCAAGTATCTCTATGTTGTTATTGTCCCAGCTGTGACCTTGACTGAATACCATCCTGCCAGCTAGCTATGATGTCTTCGCTACCAAGTGCCTGGTCCCTTGTGGCTAATGATAGTAGGAAAGAACTGTTATCTGCTTTTGACTTTTCTACAGTGCCACTCTTCAGCGAGAGATGTACCTGCGCCGTGATACCCGCGCTACTAGTCTGCTGATTTACGCTGGTCGCATGGACATTTGTGAATGCCAATACCCTTGAGTGCGAGATCCACTTCTCGCTGGACCAGCAGTGCTCTAGATACTTCCGGACTTTTTCCAGAGAAGTGTCTTAGTTTCATCGCCACAAGAGAAACAGTAGTTGTGTCTACAATAGTGTGGTCCAAACTTCGGCGACGTCATCAACCAGAGGTCTCAAGTCCTATGGGTTCGACACGCCAGCCATCCTGCCCAAGGGGAGAAGATGATACCTGGCCGGAGGCATGATATATTCGGTGAGCGTGTCCGACTTACCACATAGTGCGATACTAGAGTTCCTGACCGTGATGACACCACATCATTGAAGCTACTCGAACCTCGCTATGTCTTATCTCTCATAGATACTACGAGGCCTACCTTAGAGTTATCATCATCATCCTCTTTGATCTTGTATAATACACCATATTGTTATCATAGTTAGATACCAGAGTTTGTCATGAGTTCAGGACGAGGTTTGAAAGGGGTAATGTCCCTTGGTTGAGAGCAAGAGAGATAGTGATCCAAGGGCTGAAGGGGTTTTGTGGACTGAGGGCATCTATGTCCCGGGGTTGAAGACATCCCGTTGGTAAAGTGTGATAGCAGGTTCCCTTCACCTCATGGAGTGTTATTACAAATAATGTAACAACACTCCCTGGTTCACCCACATCATCGTCATCATCATCGTCCACGACAACTATACAAAGAACATCAATAATATCATCAGCAACAACAACTTCTTGCTCCCTGGCCTCGGGGTTAGAGTCTTTCTCCGTTATCATGTATACTCTCGTGAGTGACGTGATGTGCACGAGAATTGGCAGCGATTCTCGCCGCGTCGGTAGCTTACCGATCGCTCAGAAAGCAATGACAAACTACTGAGCGTGACCTTGCCTAGTACATCAGCAGAAGCTGAAAATGCTGGTTGGGGGGGGGGGGGGATAGGCAACATTTAAAAAATAACAATAACTCAACTGCAAAAGCATTAACAACATCAACAACACACCATGAACAACATAACCACAATATCGATAACAGCATCACCTTAAAAGCCAATAATAATAATGGCTAGATTAAAATTAAATATATCATCACTAACAACAGTAAGTACAAATATATTAACAACATTAATTTTAACAAGAACAGCATCAGTATCATGAATAACAACTGTAACAACAACTTCACCACCACAACCAACAACAACAACAACAACGACAATACCAACAGCAACTGCAACAATATTTATAAACTAGCTGTGGATAGTCTGTGGGTAAGTCTAGTGTGTGCACTTAGTGTTGCCATCACAGCCTAACAGTTTCATTGATTGTTTTGGTTGAGAGCTGTTCATTCTCGACATCGTCTAAGAGTTCTGGAACCCTTTCTTTCTTTTTACTTTCCATGTTGTTAGTTCCGGGGATGGTGCGAGCTTTCTTCTCGTTATTTCTATTTCTTATCTACTTTCTGTCACTCCTCTTTTCCTTGGCCTGATCGTAGTCAGAGTTGTGCTCTATGCCTCAATGCCATCGTTTTTCCATCGACTTCAACAACAACAACAACAACAACAACAACAACAACAACATCAACAGTAGCACAACCATCTAGAACATCATCGTAGATAACAACAAAACGTCAACAATATCATCAACAATAAAGCATCATGACAGACAACAAAACCACCAACATCAGCAATACAAATAACAAGACCAGCAACAGTGTTATCAATAACAACAATAAAAGTATTATCAAAGTAAATGTGGGTACTTGTTCTAGAATAATTATAATCTCTCTTCCTAGCTTGTTACGGTATCATATGCCAGACTCTCCTGTAATCTTTCTCTAACAGGTATTTCCCTTACAACAATTAAGTTGAGTTGAGCCAAGAACCAATATTATAGCACTCGGAACATCCCCTCGCGTGTTCCGTTCGTATCTGCAACGCCCAGCGAAGAGTCCCAATATTAATGGTACAGTGGCAATCTCATTATATGCCTGGCTGTCTTCTCCTCGGAGTTTTGAGAGTCAGCCAGAACTTCCGGCCATTCCCCATAGCATCACTCTGTCCAAGCCATGATGATCCACCCATGAGTCTATACTATACACACTATCCCAAAGGTTCCCAAACACATCTGCCTTATCATACACCAATACCGCACCGAGTGATGCAGACCCAGCCAATCTGTCTGCCCATCTGTCTCCCGCCACACTAGCACATCACGTGGGGAATATCCAACAGATGCACTCTATTTTATATATTGTTGAATGGAAACCTGCCACTCTGCCCGAACATGTCTGTCTTAACCTTTCTCGTCATACTTTGTGAGTCTGTAACAATGAGACATGCCTGTTCTGTTTGTCTACTAGCCAGCGGAACGTGTGGTGACTGCCTCCACCTCCATTCCCAGATTAGATGCTGTGGTATCGTATGCCAGGCTCTCCGGCATCAAACCCCGTCCATCAACTTTCACCAAGAACCCTGAGACACTTCTTTTACCTCTTAGCACAGACATCCATGTACATGATTATATCTCCTGGTAGCAGATTATCTTACAACAATAGAGCAGCAAATAGGACATGTTATCCATACAATGGAGAAGAAGAAACAGAAAATAGAAAAGAAAGCCTTTGCAAATAGAATATACGAATGAAAGAATTGGAGTTCCGACGTACAACGCCTTCATCGGTAAAGAAAAACCTTCTTAATTGGATAACAATTTAGCCATATTGTGGTGCAAGGATTTGTATTGAGAACTATAATGACAGGTATTGATTGGGACTCATAAAAGAAGAGGAAAGAAGTAGAAATTTGAAAACACACAAGACAGCATACATGTTTAAAGTTGTGGTGACCATTCCATGATTCGAACTTCCTGCCTCAACACTACAAGAGCGCCTCGCTAAAGGAACAAGTGTGCTTCGACGCACGGCCAACTAGACAATTCAAGAGAGGTAAACATCAACTATCAACCTCATTTGCACCAAACTGAGATTGACTGCGCATTGTTTCCGTTTATAGCGAAGCTGCGATATTTGCCAATGTCGGCTGACACATCCAACTTCAGCACAGATATTGGTTTGACTCGAGTTTATTTACAGCTTCAGCATACACTGTAAATCTTCTTTTCTATTAGGCTTATTACTATGTAAAATATACACACGGCAACTCCTGTTTTTCGTCATTATTTGAGACGGCTGTGTATCAGATCCTATGGGACCTCTAATGAAATTAGAAGACAATAGCTTTTGTGAAAACAATTACTTGCCTGCTGAGAGCGCCAAGAGAGCTGTCCGGGGTTTCAAAGTACTAGGGAATCAATCCAATGGCAACTACCACAACGTTGACCGGTAGAAACAGGTGTCCATTCTCGGCTTCAGAGAGGGGCATAATAGACTAGAACAACGTTGACAGGAACAGGTGCCCATACTTGGCTTTAGAGTGGGGCATAACAGAATGAATAAACAATGGTCTTAGCTTCGTGTATCTATTCCGCCATTATGGACGTGTTGATAAAGCAAATTAAATGTTGATTTGTAAGTTAATTAGTTAATTTGTCTGTTAGTTAGTACGTTAGTTAACTGATTAGTTAGTTAGTTAATTACTTATTCAGTCAGTCAGTCAGTCAGTCATTCAGTCAGTCAGTCAGTCAGTCATTTAGTTAGTTAGTTAGTTAGTTAGTTAGTTAGTTAGTTAGTTAGTTAGTTAGGTAGTTATGTAAGAAAAAGGGAGACAATCATAAAGACTGGTGCTTCCTTTGCAACGGTGCTAAGAGGTAGAGAGTAGTTCTGACTTCGTTACGGCCAAAGAAGAGAAGTAGTAAAAGAGAGAGAACCTCACACCGCCCTCAACTGACAAAAAAAGATGATAGTAATTAGATAAGAAGATGTACGAGATCTCGGGCAGGGGCCTCAACTCTGGACAATAACTGTCATATTGAGGTCCAGACAATGGATTAAGGTGTTAGATTGTGGTAGAAATAGTGGTTGTAAAAACTAAAAGAGACTAAACAAACAAATCAAAAACAGTACAAAAATAGCTCTTTATTTATCAACTGCTACAAATTTTGGTGACAATATGTGTTCGAACACATTGAATGAAGCATTCAATAAGGGATGTTCAATTACAGATACAACAGACAACTGCATATATCAAACATCAACCAAGGGTGGCCCCTATTCAGTCACCAGAACTTAAGACAACAGGGTACACCAAGTACCACAACACAGGTGCTTCAAACAGTAGCTAAGTAGAATGACACAATAAAGGACTTTGACACAGACGACAATAAGACACTACAAAAACATAAGTTACACAACATAAATCCTAAGACGCGACATAAACAAAAGAGTTATGACACAAATTACTACACCACCAAGAACCCAGGCCTGCTGACACTAACTAGTCAGCCGCTCCTGTAACATTGGAAAATACAAGTTTTGAATATCATTGTAAAGAAAACATATTAAACACATGAAGCAATGAGTACATACAATATAACATATGAATTAACCCATAGATCTATTTTGCTATTCCCTCCACTTGTTCTACCGCTATTCTGAGGTAACCCTTGATGTCTGGCATGATCATTCTTTGCTACCTCATTCTTCTTCAAGGTGACTACATCTCTAATTGTTAAATACAACAATCAATATTGCATCATCAGATCACCCACTTTATTGTCTTCTCCAGTTGTGCCACTGTTGTCATAAGATTACACTTAATATTGCTAGGATGGAAAATGCAACAATCTCAATCTGCTCTACCTTCCCATACAAACCAACACTCACTTAAAGAATGTCTTCAGTTCAATGTAACTACGTCACACAGCTCCTACCCACACAAGCAGTGGAAGATTGATCTAATTTGTCCGGCTGTAAACACATAGCTATAAAAAGCAGGGTACATACATCAGACATTGCAAACAAACACAACATCTCAACATTTATTCAGTTAACAGGTATAATAATGACATCTTTGTTCTGGTAAATTAGGCTGTTATTCCTACCTACCAAAGTGGCTACATTTACCAAGGAACCCATACTCAGTTCCCTGTCTACACCTTGCAGAATATTTTATACATTAATTTGTACCAAGTCACCGGTAACACAGGACAACACAGCATTCCCTACAAACCACATGTTCATAGAACACTATCAATGTTCAGTCCATGATAGATCCACAATCAAACACCACCTATTATATCCTCAGTCTAATGCTCTACAATTCTCTCCCTACTGTTACGCACACCGGCAACTGTTTTCTAACAAACCGTACTCTTTTCCCTAATATAAAACATATATTGACAGGTTGTACTCCTGTACTCCACATCTGATAGTACGCTTTACTCCTATACAACCAATACACAACATTATGGACTCCTGCCACCATCAGACATTCAGTTGCCTCAACACAGGGACTTCACTGGACAACTACCCCAACAATGTCTAAGTTTGCATGAAAAATACCAGCACTAATATGACACCATGCAAGTTACAGCATTTGATTAGCATTACAAACTAACAACCAGCAAGCAAAACATGTCTAACTATGAAAAGCAACAGACATACATACAATGTGGAATCACCATATTTGTAGAATGTGACAATGTAACACTTGCACATAGAAGAATCACAACATTCACAGAAAGTTAAAGATAAACATGTATTACACAGGGATTCAATTGAAGGACTCCCTGATGCCACTAAGACAGTTCATAAAATAAACACACATTAGTACCAAGTGAAAGTACACAAATATAGGTCACAGAGCATTATTCATATGAGACAGGATCAACGCACAACAATGTCCATGGCAGGGTACAGAACATTAGTACTAATATAATAAACATTGTACTATATCAGATATCATTATTACACACTAATGTCAACCAGTGTTGTCTAATGCCCACCACACCAGTACACTATATACCATGTCATTATTACACACAAATGACTAATAAGTGTTATTTAATGCCAATTACAATCTAATACAACAAACAAGGTATTATATATATTATGACATTATTACACACTAATGACCTAAAAGTGTTATTTAAGGCCCAACACAATCAGTGTAATATTATTTGTGAGTGGACAATAAATGTACAGTTGTGCCCTCTATTCCCCATCATTCTTCCTATGATACACCGGTTATAAATTTTGCTGTCTTACGCTTCATGTCACATAGCAAGTGCATATATCTTTGCGAAAGGTGGTACGTAGCAATAACTCACATCCTTCCCCTGGTAAAACAAGACCCTATTTTACTACAAATAAAACTCCCAGGTTGATACACTAGCACAAACACTACTGAATTCTGGTAACAGATGTGACACCAGACTTCAATGCTAAATGAGAAACACCTTTACCAATATCAGTTCCAGATGCACCTGCCTGTTCTCCCTCAGTAAAGCCACACTTCATTCGCAGTTATGATTACATTATGTTTTCTGATACGCACCCCGCGTATTAAGGTGCATTATTTCCTACACCTAGTAGCTATCAATCTGCATGGCGTCCCTACAATTCAATACATTTTTTCCTTCACTTCTATTTATTACCTGCATGTTCTAACTACATAGCTTAACCATTAACTATCATTGCCACATATAACATGTAAGTACTCTTCTCTGCTTCACACATGTTATAAATATTACCTATGGTCATGGTTATTTTCCCCTACTCATAAGCATTCAATGTTATGCATGGCTCCAGTATTTTCATTAACTATAATTTATGACCTTATACATTGTATACCCCACATTTTTGCTAGCTTGGGACATTTACAGAGGGACAGCACAACATCAATCACTACCTATTTAGCCAGTAACACATTAATGTATGTTCATTGCTATACGCTAGGTCTACAACGACAGAGTCAAAGAGGATTTATGTTTTAATATGCTGGCGGTACCTGGGACTTTGTACAAGTATGGGTGGTGGTGGAAGTCTGTGGCTGCAGTGGCTGACTGACTGAGATGTGGGTGGTCAAGTATGTTAACGCGATAACAGCAAAGATGTTCTGGCGGTACTTGGAACTTAGTATCTTCCTTGGACAATCCTTGCAGTCGGGTATCAGTCTGTCTTCCATGGGAACGCTGGCTTGCGTTGTACAGGTGGCCTTGTATGTTAACGCGATAACAGCTGAACTTCTAGACCTGGGACGAGTAGCTAGCAAATGGTGGGTGAATATGAGCAGACGAAGCTGAGTGTTGGTCAGTCTTGTATGACCAGTATTGACGCTACCTACCAACAATACGCTGAATAGATTGATTGATTGATTGATTTAGGAATCGACATCACAGCATTCGGGGCATTCCCATAAGTGCTCCGTCCCCATCCTCAGTAGATGAATAGATTAGAATACCAGCACTGCATTGATAGAATGGAAATATTGATTCTCGAAGTCATATTAGAAATTGAAGGTTCATATAGAGACAAAATAGAACTTAGGTGTAGAAATTTTGATTCGATGCTACAAAGAACATTTACATTGATATTGTTATAAAGTAATTTGATTAAAGGTCGTAGGACAAAATAGAGGTATGCATTTGGATGTACTTTATATTTTGATGAGAATAATTAACTAGTTATATATTTCAGAGTGACAAGAACTTAACAAGTGCTATGGAAAGACGACAGATAGTTAAATTAGAATTAGATTGTAGTATTTGTACATTACAAAAGAAGTAAGATGCATTAACATTGCTTACATAACTTAAAATTGGATATTTCAAAAATTGATTCTCAATCATGGCATGGTTCAGTTATAGCCTAGGTCAGATAGTAAAGGTTACGACTGTGTTCAGAATTGAACACGAGAACGTGGAAAGCAGGGGCTTTCCACACAACGTAAAAACGTTGGAACTCACTCCCCAGGTGATAGGAAGTGAGCTCGAGACAAGTTAGTCTGCGTGGATCCATCGTCCGGTGTGGACATGGTGAAAAGTAGACAGCGTTATGGCTCTACATTGATGTGTTTGGATGGGATTGTATATTTGATAATGTGACATGTGATTGTTTAGATTATACGTAGGAAACTTATAACAGTCTTTGTATTCACTCTTGTTCGAGTTAACTGGAGTTCGAGTGGGTGAGGTGTATGACGTATGATCGAGTAACCATGATATACTCATGTGCTGCGAGATGACCAGGGTGCTGACTGGAGAAGAAGAGAAGAATAAATCATCCCCTGTTGGACACGAGAAGTGTTGCTACACAAGTTTATCGATAGTAGCCTCATGCAGACAATACCAGTTAGATCCTGGCAATAATCATGTAAAATACATTCTCAACAAAATAATCTTGTGCCATCATGGCTGGCATAACATGGCTTCAATCTTTACCATATTTAACCACCACTAATGACCTATCTTCGTATTCCACATCACCATGCCTGATTGCTTACATCTCTATGTATTAGCCTGTTAAATGTTATTTTCCTAAAGCTTTAGGAACACTAAATCAATCTGTAGAACAGCTCACTTTAGTAATACTCATCTACATTATCTGTTTGTATTTATTTGTTCCTACAAGCTCACCTAACTAGCAATTCTTTTCACCCACGCCTGTTTCACCATGCAAACACTTTTGAGCCTGTAACCTGGGGCACGCTTCGCTTTAAAATATAAGTTATATTAATTACTTATTTTCAACTTAATCAGTTAAAACTTACAGTTTTACCCAGGGATAAGTTGACAGCAGATCAGGTCAGGGAATTGTTCAGACATCTCAATAAAATCAGAACAGCACTTCTGTTCTTATCAACAAGCCGGGCCAATATCTCTCATCAGCACAAACCGAGGTGACTCGCTGCTAACATAAAAATGGCTTCTGATTCCTTTGTCCATTTAAGTTCCGACAGTGGCCAGGACCATACAGCTTTCACAGACCAAACCAAGGTGCATCGGTTTGGCGCTGTGGCAGTTAGTTAGTTAGTTGGTTGGTTGATTGGTTGGTTGGTTGGTTGGCTGGTTGATTGGTTTGTTAGTTAGTTGGTTGGTTAGTTAGTTAGTTGGTTGGTTAGTTAGTTAGTTAGATAGTTAGTTAGTTGGTTGCTTGGTTGGTTGCTTGGTTAGTACTTAGTTAGTTAGTTAATAAGTTAGTTAATTTGTTAGTTAGTTAGTTAGTTAGTTAGTTAGTTAGTTAGTTAGTTAGTTAGTGGGTGGGTGGGTGTGTGGTTAGTTGGTTGGTTGGTTGGTTGGTTGGTTGGTTGGTTGGTTGGTTGGTTGGTTGGTTGGTTGATTGGTTGGTTAGTTCGTTTGTTTGTTAGGTATCATCGTTGCACTCCGGTCAAGGTGATCATAACCTTCCCCAACATGTGAATCAGCGTTCAGAGGTTTTAGTTCCAGCTCTTTGATGGTTGACGAGGCCCCAAATTCTCCCGATGTCTATTGTCTGGACGTGCCAATTCTAACTTCCAAGCCTCTCATTCTGGACAACGAAGTGGATTCGTTGGCGTCAAAGTCCTCCGCTCTCGACATCTCTTCAAGGGTGCTAATAACATCGGCACGATCCATGGGCTGGCCATCTACAGGGGATGCAAAGCTAGCAAGTTTAACAGCTCGTTCATTTCTCTCAACTTCCATATGTCCCCGGACGAAGAAGAAGGTGTTTCTACATACAACAGACTTTCGCAGATATTCAATCCACTGTCTACGTACAGAACCTGCCTGGACCTTTCAGATCGTGACCAACTGTTAAACTTGTAAGAACTTGACCATACGGCTTGCCTCATACACAGGGAATTTTAAAGATAAACTGGGCCACTGGATCAGACATAAAAACCTATTCAAAATCATTGCCATCGTAAGGAGAAGAAGAAGCAAACACATAAGTTGCATACCCACGTCTCTCCATTAACTTCATAACGTAAGAGACTTCACAACTAACCATAGACAATGATAACAATGGGAACAGTAAGAATAATTATAACAACAAGCGCATCGTGAACCAAAAATAGCAATAGTGCGCATGCAAATAATGGCGACAAAGTGAATTATGAAAACAATAGGAACATTGAGAATAACCAAGGATAACAATGGGAACCAAAGAGAACAATGGCGAGCATGGTAATAACAGGGACACTGAAAACAATGGGGAAAATGAGAACAATGCTCACAGTGTGAATTACCACACCAATGAGGGAGGGATCATGCTGCATGATAACACACAGTCTCTAAATTCAGCCCAGTCTTTACGCTCATGTGAGGTTATTATACCTCTTTGTTTTTAAACACAATGCAACAAATTATTGTATGCCAAGACGGCAAGTTACCAGTAATGAAGGTTCTATATTTGTTAGACACATCAGCGAGTCTGTTGAAACAATGTCCAAGACAACTGCATTGTGTCCACCCCGGGACTTTCCTTGTCTTCGTGTTCATTATCAGACATGGAACATTGAGGTGAGACACGAACAGCTCTGTGTCATATGGTTTCACATAATCCCAAAATGTTAATCTCATAGTTTCATCTCCTCCACCGCCTTTGCTACTTCACACATAGTTCTAACATACAAGGTTCCAATGTGGAAATTGCCCAAATCAAAGAGAGGTAAATCTGAGATTCTGGCTCTTACAGCTTTCACCAAGTTGCGCCATACCTCTTCTATGAAACCTTGGTTTCTTCTAGGAGAGGCTCCGTAGCGAAGTGGTCAAGCCGTTTGACTTGGGCTCCGAAGATTGTGAGTTCGATTCCGGGCCGAATCCTTCGGCTCACGAGTGCATTTTTTCGGAGACTCCTGTGTGTCGTCGCTGTCACAGTTCGTGCCTGTTGCGACGCCTTCCGCGTGCATCACCCTGTCGACTTTTAAGCAACTTTTTTGGTTTCTTCTTGGTTGAATTGTTTATAATCCTTTTCTATGGACTTGTTTATTAGTAAGATTCTGCAGTTGAATTTTTTCTACAGGAAGAGGGAACCAGTCCCAAACCCAACCATCCTCCGTGAACTCTTACAAATGTACGACAGGTTACGGTGTGTTACTGTTCTTCGCTCCCTCGAAAGGCAAAAACCTCATTAGGAGAGCATTACGACAGGCATGGTAGGTTGCAGTATTACTGGTCTATGCTTTCTGTTAGTGTCCCGTTAACACACGGGCGTAAACCTCACTGGGAGCCTATTACGACATGCATGATAGGTTACAGTTTTACTAGTCTTTGCTTCATCGCAGTGTCCGTATAACAGAAGGGCGGAAACTCCATTACTAGTCTATCACGACATGCATGGTAGGTTAGTATTCTATGCTTCCCTTAGAGATTCATGCAACAAACTGACGAAAACCTCATAAGCAGCCTGTTACGGCATGCATTGAAGTTACAATGTTACTGACCTATAGTTGCCCTTAGGTTCTCTGTAACGCACGGACATCTCTGAGTTAAGACTCATCTCATCTTCTCAGATTCCTCTTGTACCTTGCGGTGTCGATGTGAAGCATAAACAGAGGGAGAATGCCCGTTTCTGGGCTTCATGTATCGAGATTCTGAGGTCGATTATGTGCTACAATTATTTTCACCACACTACGACAGTAACAACAGAGTCCCTCGCTTTGAGCTCAAGCGTAGTCCATACATACTATTTCTAGTAGCACTGGACTGAATGTTGCGTATGGATTAGCTTTCCCTATTACCAATGTCCCTCGCCATCGGGAACATCCACTCCGTATTCAGAGGTACTTATACTTTACGTCCCCAAGTCAAGGACGAGAAGACAACACTTTAGTCCAACTGTCCGGCCTAGGGATTGAACCCCCTAGCCTCGGCATCAGCACACCGGATGTTTAACACATAATGATATACATAATTTATCAGTGAACTGCTGAGTCAGCGATAGTACATGTATGTAATGGGCCGGAGATAACCGAATTATTAAATGACAACATATCACGTCGTGATATCAGAACGAAGGCATTGACATTAATTATAATTACGGTTGTAAACAAAAATTGGAATATGATAACATTGTGTAAGCCGTGTGTTACAGCTCTACTTAGGGACTTTGGGACTTTGTATGCTTAGGCGTATTGTTTGATTCACACATAGAGGTAAGTTATCACATCACTTCTTCTTCTTCTTCTTCTTCTTCTTCTTCTTCTACTTCTTCTTCTTCTTCTTCTTCTTCTTATTATTATTATTATTATTATTATTATTATTATTATCATTATTATCATTATTATCATTATTATTATTATGCAACTTATCTGCATTATATTCTTTTGTAATCTATTATTAATTGATTATCATCATCATCATCGTAATCATCATCATCATCATCATCAGTGTTTCAAACACCGGTTACTGCACAGGAAGTCTGGCGTTGCGGTCATCATCACGCTTTTACAGGCTGTGTGTGGGTGTATCAAGATAGTCAGTGTGTAAACTACGAGGACACTTCTGGTTAGGGTTCAAACCTCTTCAGTGGCAGGATTATGTCTTTTCTCACATACAGGCATAGCAATGTATTTGTTGTGTGGTTAGAATTGCCTGGAAAGGCATGGCGTCGAAGACGGAAACTGGTCACTTCATCTAAAGATGCCGTGGCTTCAACCACGTCACTGCCAACGCTTCAAACTTCAACAAGTGTAGCCGCCACGAGACAGCAATTGACGTGTATATGTACAATAGTTGTGAATCCGGGGATTTGTTGTTTATCTGTACAGTAGATGTGAATCCGGAGATTTAATGTTTATATATAACATTGTGAATCCGCTAGCTGGACTTTTATCTACACAATATTTGTAAACCAGTGGATTGCATTTTTATCTAGACAATGGTTATGAAACCGTACATTTGACTTCCAGCTACACAACAGTTCAGAGCGTGTGAATTTGTCTGTATTCTATGCGATAGTTCTGAATCCTGAATTTAAAAAGCCTTTTTCCTTGATTTCAGAGTCTCTCCTCCGGTGATATCAATGGAGACACAGCACACACTACTCCTGATCGTGGTTATCGTAGGATTTTGTGAGCAGAGCAGTGGAACTGAGCATGTAGTAGTGGGAAGGGTAGATGACAATAACGACGGAAGACTTTCCTTCACATTAAATGACGATATCAAAGTGGAGATACACAACGCTCGGATTAACATGAGTATACACAACAAACTGGGCGAGATACACACAGGCTTTATCGGACATGACAAAGACACAAAGGGGCACCAACACTGCGAAGGAAATCAAGCAGGCACCAGCAACAGGTTGTGCTTGCAATGGGAAAGAGGCCAAAGACTTGAAATGTACAACAGTCACATACACAGGCTTAAAAACTCCTCGGGTATTCAGTGCACGACCATCAATTGGACCATTTCCGAAGAAATGGGTCACGTAACGGATACTCCTGAAGATTGCTATACCATGGACGACTTCTTCTGGTTCGGTGGCTTTGAAGCAATTAATCAGACATGGCCGATGAACTCGTTCCAGATTGGATCGTCTCCGTTTGTCACTGGCGATGCGTACCACCAGCTTCATTATGGTGGAGTTATAGAAGGCGTGTTTATATCTTCTTCAGGGACAGGTATATTCGTACATGAGACCACGCCCCTTTACCTGAGTATCAACGACGCTGGATCTAATAGCATTTGTCTTAAGGGAAAAGTCGGTCCAGACACGCCGTTTTTTCAGGTAAATCAACCATTTTTAATATACGACATTTGCAGATCCAGTGACATAACCAGCTTATGGAAGGGTATGGCGAAAGCATATATTCCAAAACCACTGACCTATCCGTCTCCTGATGTCCTACGGCGGCCAATTTGGTGCACCTGGGCAAGCTACCACGCAGACATTAACCAAACTGCGGTGATGCATTTTGCTAAAGGTATAAAAGATTACAACTTCAGTATATCACAACTAGAAATTGATGACAACTGGACGCCACATTACGGAGACTTCATATTCAATACAAATACATTCCCAGCCGCGAAAGAAATGATCGCAAACTTGACAAGTCTTGGCATTGCCACAACAGTGTGGGTCCACTGGTTCTTCAATAACGACTCTGATGCGTTTGTGGTACTCAATAATGCTGGGTATCTCTTAAAGCAATTCTCAAGCGACCAGCCTCTGCTGGTTCCCTGGTGGGAGGGAAATTATGCCGGAGTTCTGGATTTCACCAACACAGATGCCGTGACGTGGTATCTGAACAAACTGGCAGATTTGAAGGCAACATACAACGTGACATCTTTCAAGTTTGATGCTGGGGAGGTAAATTGGATCAACGTTGGGCGGTACAGGACGAAAGAAACGTTGCAAACTCCAAACTACTTTACTACGAAATATTTTGAGGCAACTTATCAAGCGGACCCCTCTCCTGGTAGACAGGAAGTACGGGTGGGTTTCAGAAGTCAAGCGAATTCTCATATGGTTCGGATGGTAGACAGAGATAGCAACTGGAGCCATGAATTGGGCATCAAGACGTTAATACCTTGCTCACTTATCTTTGGGCTGATGGGCTATCCTTACGTTCTTCCAGATCTCATCGGAGGAGACGCCTACTCACCACCAATTCCAGAACCGGAGCTCTTCGTTCGTTGGTTGCAGGCGTCAGTCTTTCTGCCAGTTCTGCAGTTCTCCACAGCGCCCTGGGTGTACAACAACGACTCCATCATTGAGATCACCCACAAGTTTATCAACCTCCATGAGCAATACGCCGACAAAATTATTGATCTGGCGCAGAACGCCCGGCAGACCGGCGAACCCATTGTCCGACCCCTGTGGTGGATCGCGCCAACAGATGTTGACGCCCTGACCCTGGATTCGGAGTTCCTGCTGGGCGATGACCTACTTGTGGCTCCAGTTCTGGAGAAAGGGGCAAGGTCCCGGGACATTTATTTGCCGCCAGGACAGTGGCACGATGAACTCAGGGACGTGATACGGCCGGGTGGTGCATGGTTGAGGAACTATATAGCCGAACTAGATGAGCTTCCTTACTTTACTAAAGTCTCATAATTTTCTGCCTGCCAAAGTCTTTCATGGCCAGTATAATGTCTGTATTGTCATTGTCTGCCTGCTGACGTCTTTCATGGCCAGTATGATGACTGCATTGTCATTGTCTGCCTGCCAAAGTCTTCCATGGCCAATATGATGTCTGTATTGTTATTGTCTGCTTCAAGAAATACATATACATATGTTTCTAACCTGTTGTGTTGCTGTGTTGAGAATGTTCGTGGCATGTACGGCTGGCTCGCTGACGCAGAACGAGATCCCTGTAACATAGATCCCCTATAGATGTTACTGAAAACTGAATGCAAGAACTGACGTCACTGTACAGGGGATATAACCTCACATGCTAGGTCATTTCTTTTAAACCACTGAAGCAAACTACCTTCTTTACAGATGCCAAGAAAATCATGTTGTGTGGACAGTTGATCCACGACTCTGGTGATCGGGTGAGATGGCAGAACATGACCGCCCACGCTTACCGGCATGGCACATGTTGGATGGATGGATGGATGGATGGATGGATGGAAGCGTTCCCGTGTTGATTAGTCTGTTTGCAATGTGATTAAAGGACAACCTAGCTGTTTCTCTACACTTTGAGTATCTTCCAGATTCTACGCTCACTCCCCCGTGAGCCGGTCCGTTGAGATGTGCATGCTCCGTCTATTCAGCTGCACTCTCCGCCCAGTTCCAGAGAGCCTGTATATTACCTTTAACTTTATATCTTACTAGCTGACCCGGCCCGGCTTCGCCCAGACCCTGGTGGGGAGCATCTCATTTAATTCATATAAGTAGTCATATAAGTTCTCGTTCCCGTTACCGACTATCTGTCTGTCTGTCTGTCTGTCTGTCTGTCTATCTGTCTGTCTGTCTATCTGTCTGACCCGGCCCGTCTTCGCCCAGACCCTGATGGGGAGCATCTCATTTAATTCATATAAGTAGTCATATAAGTTCCCGTTCCCGTTACCGACTATCTGTCTGTCTGTCTGTCTGTCTGTCTGTCTGTCTGTCTGTCTGTCTGTCTATCTGTCTATCTGTCTGTCTGTCTGACCCGGCCCAGCCCATGGTGGAGAGCATCTCATTTAAATTATATAAGTAGTCATATAAGATCCCGTTCCCGACTATCTGTCTGACTGTCTGTCTGTCTTGGGTAAATGGAGGAGGGAGGAGGAAGAGGGAGGTGGAGGAGGAAAAAAGAGGGAGGAGGAGGGAGGAGACAGAAGGAGTAGGGAGGAATAGGAGGGAGGAGGAGGGATTAGGAGGAGGAGGGAGGAGTAGGGTGGAGGAGGAGGCGAGGAGGAGGGAGGAGGAAGAGGGAGGAGGAGGGAGAAGGATGGAGGAGGAGAACGCAGGAGGAGAAGGGAGCAGGAGGAGGAGAGGGAGGAGGAGGGAAAGGGAGGAGGAGGGAGGAGGAGGAGAGAGTAGGAGGAGAAAGGAGGCGGAGGGAGAAGAAAGAGGGAGGAGGAAGAGGGAGAAGGAGGAGGGAGAAGGAGGAGAAGGAGGGGGAGGAGGAGGAGGGAGGAGGAGGGAGGAGGAGGAGGGAGGAGGAGGAATGTGAAGGGAGGAGGAGGGAGGAGGTAGAGGGAGGAGGAGGAGGTAGAGGGAGGAGGAGGGAGGAGGAGGAGGGAGGAGGCGGAGAGGGAGGAGGAGGAAGGAGAAGGGGGAGGAGGGAGGAAGAAGGAGGAGGAGGGAGGAGGAGTGATGAGGAGGAGGGAGGAGGAGGAGGGAGGAGGAGGAGGAGGGAGGAGGAGGAGGGAGGAGGAGGGATGAGGAGGAGGGAGGAGGAGGAAGAGGGAGGAGGAGGAATGTGAAGGGAGGAGGAGGGAGGAGGTAGAGGGAGGAGGAGGAGGAGAGGGAGGAGGAGGAAGGAGGAGGGGGAGGAGGGAGGAGGAGGAGGAGAGAGGGAGAAGGAGGAGGAGGGAGAAGAGGGATGATGGATTAGGAGGGAGGAGGAGGAAGAGGGAGGAATAGAAATGTGAAAGGGAGGAGGAGGGTAGAGGGAGGAGGAGGAGGGAGGAGGAGAAGGAGGAGGAGGGATGAGGAGGAGGGACGGAGGAGGAAGAGGGAGGAGGAGGAATGTGAAGGGAGGAGGAGGGAGGAGTTAGAGGGAGGAGGAGGAGGGAGGAGGAGGAGTGAGGAGGAGAAGGAAGGAGGAGGGGGAGGAGGGAGGAGGAGGAGGAGGAGGAAGAAGGAGGAGGAGGGAGAAAGAGGGATGAGGAGGAGGAGGGAGGAGGAGGAAGAGGGAGGAGGAGGAATGTGAAGGAGGAGGAGGGATAGGGAGGAGGGGGAGGGGATGAGGAAGAGGGTAGGAGGAAGAGTTGAGAGGAGGAGGGAGGAGGTAGAGGAGGAGGAGGAGGGAGGAAAAGGGAGGATGGAGGAGGAGGGAGGAGGTAGGAGGAGGAGGAAGAGGGAGGAGGAGGGAGGAGAAGGAAGGAGGAGGAAGAAGGAGGAGGAAGAGGGAGGAGGAGGAGGATGGAGGAGGGAGAGGGAGGAAGAGGGAGGAGGAGGAAGAGGGAGGAGGAGGAAGAGGGAGGAGGAGGATGGAGGAGGGAGAGGGAGGAGGGGAAGAGGAAGAGGGTAGGAGGAGGGGGAGGAGAAGAAGGGAGAAGGAGGGAGGAGGAGGAGGGAGGAGGAGGGGAGAGGAGGAGGGAGGAGGCAGAGGGAGAAGAAGGAAGGAGGAGGAGGAAGGAGGGAGAGGAAGGAGGGAGAATGAGGAGGGGAGGAAGGAAAGGGAGGTGGAAGCGGAGGAGGAGGGAGGAGGAAAGAGGTAGGGGGAGGAGGAGGTAGAGGGAGGAGGAGTGAGGAAGGAAAGGGAGGAGGAAGAGGAGGAGAAGGGAGGAGGAGGGTGGAGGGAGGAGGAGGAGGTAGAGGGAGGAGGAGGGAGGAGGTAGGAGGAGGAGGAATTGGGAAGAGGAGAAGAAGGGAGAAGGAGGAGGGAGGATGATGAGGGAGAAGGAGGCAGGAGGAGGAGGGAGGCAGGAGGAGGAGGAGGGATGAGGAGGGAGAGGGAGAAGGAGGGAAGATGAGGGAGGAGGGGGAGGAGGTGGAGGGAGTAGGAGGGAGTAGGATGGAGGAGGTGGGAGAGGAAGAGGGAGAAGGAAGAGGAGAAGGAGGAGGAGGAGGGAGAGGGATGAGAGGGAGGAGGAAGAGGAGGAGGGTGGAGGAGGAGGTAGGTAGAGGGAGGAGGAGGGAGGAGAAGAGAGGAGGAGAGAGTTCGCCATTCCGAATTTATACTCGTCTAGTTCTTCCCTTCTACACGACTGTAGATAACTTCCTTACACATAAAAAGATGAATTGTTATTGATATTGCCGTGGCATGGAGGAATATCAGCAGCAGAGTTGATCCAAAAAACCAAAGACTGAGATCTACGGAGAGCCATGAACGCCTACGCCAGCCGGCACGGCACTTGATGATGATGATTGCCGTGTGACGATTCTGTGTAGTCACGTCATTTTCTTCCCTTTCCCTAGCGTTTTGGTTTCGGGGATTCTTTCATCATCATCATCATATATTTACGTACGTATTTGGGAGGGGGAGGAGGGAGGAGGAGGAAGAAGAAAAAAAAACTATGACAGTTGACAGCTCTGGAATGAAAGGAAGGCGTGTAGAAAATTTCATCTCAATCGGATGGGCCGTTCGCGAACAAATAAAGGACATACATATATACATACATATTTACATACATACACTTTGTTTTATAAATATAGATTTGTGGCAAATTGCTGTTATAACTGGTTGATTAGTTGGTTAAAAAGGGTTGGTTGGTTGGGTGGTTGCTGTTTCATATCTTTTGATGTTTCAATGGTTAGGTTGGATGGTTGGTTGGTTGGTTCGTTCGTTGGTTGATGTTCCATCGCTTTTGCTGTTTCAATGGTTTGTTTGTTTGTTGGTTGGTTGGTGGCTTGCTTGCTTGCTTGCTTGCTTGCTTGATTGCTTGATTGTTAGTTGTTTGGTAGGCTGATTGGTTGTTGGTTGGTTGATGTTCCATTGTTTTTAAGGATCCAGTGGTTGACTGGTTGGTTGATTGATTGAAATACCAACAGAGTTGTCGCCTCTACCAAAGACAGGTTGGAAAATATGTTATTTAAACAATGGATACATCAAAATATTGTTGATGTTGGCTGTCCAGGGAATCTCCAGCATTCCTCTATAACACCACATCTCCCAAGCTCCCATGGATGTCTTCGCCTGTTTACTAGTTGTCCAGGATTGGCAGCCATATGTTAGAACTGGTTTTATGTAACATGCAAATACTCTTTTTCTAACTTATGTGATAGCGCCAGACCAACGAATTTTGGTTTGGTCTATCTCGAGTTAAAAATCTGGACAACGCCAGAAACACCACTTGAAACAAAGAGACCTGACGCCATTTTCCTTGTAGCAGCCAGCTAGACCATGTGAAGGGAGGCGCTTGGGCTGTGTGTTAATAGTTTTGTGGCCAGCCCGCCTTGAGACGAGATATGTGGGGTTTCCCATCTATTCATCAGTGAACAACATATGTCAGAGGAGAAAGCTGTAAGTGTAAAATGTTCAATTTAATAAATATTTATTAAATCGCTGCACACGCCAGTTTACCAATTTGAAAGTGTTTGCATGGTGAAACAGGCATGGGAAAACTGATATGTGTGAACAAAGCTGTTAGGCGAGATGGTAGGAACAAAGAAATATAAATAGATAATATGAATAAGTGCTATTGAAGTGAGCTGTTCTACAGAAGGATTTAGTGAAAGCTTTAGGAAAATAACATTTAACAGGCTAGTACATAGAGATGTAAGCAATCAAGCATGGTGATGTGAAATACGAAGATAGGTCATTAGTGGTGGTTAAATATGGTAAAGATTGAAGTCATGTTATGCCAGCCATGATGGCACAAGATTATTTTGTTGAGAATGTATTTTACATGATTATCCTAGGACATGGTGTTACTGGCTAAATAGGTAGTGATTGATTTTGGGCTGTCCCTCTGTAAATGTCCCAAGCTAGCAAAAATGTGGGAGATTCACCAAGATATATGTATGAGGTGTAAATTGAGATGTATGAGGTCATAAATTATAGTTAATGAAGAGACTGGAGCCATGCATAAAATTGAATGCTTATGAGTAGGGGAAAATAACCATAATTTAGGTGTAATATTTATAACATGTGTAAAGTAGAGAAGAGTACTTACATGTTATATGTGGCAATGATGGGTTAATGGTTAAGCTATGTAGTTAGGAACATGTAGGTAATAAATAGAAGTGAAGGAAATAATGTGTTGAATTGTAGGGACGCCATGCAGATTGATAGCTACTAGGCGTAGGAAATAATGCACCTTTAATTCGCGGGGTGCGTATGAGCAATCGTAATGTAATCATGACAACTGCGAATGAAGTGTGGCTTTACTGAGGGGAAGAATGTGATTTAGTGCTGCGTACCACCCTTCGCAGAGATATTAATATGTATTTGTCATGTGACATGAAGCGTAAGATAACAACATTTATAACCGGTGTATCAGAGGAAGAATGATGGGGAATAGAGGGCACAACTGTACACTTACTGTCCACTCACAAATAATATTACACTGATTGTGTTGGGCCTTAAATAACACTTGTAGGTCATTAGTGTGTAATAATGACATAATATAAATAGTACCCTGATTGTTGTATTAGATTGTGATTGACATTAAATAACATTTGTTAGTCATTTGTGTGTAATAATGACATGGTATATAGTGTACTGGTGTGATTGGCATTAGACAACACTGGTTGACATTAGTGTTATAATGATATCAGATATAGTACACTGTTTATTATATTAGTACTAATGTTCTGTATCCTGCCATGGACATTGTTGTGCTTGGATCCTGTCTCATATGAATGAGGCACTCTGGCCACTATTTTGTGTACTTTAACTTGGTAATATTGTGTGTTTATTTTATGAGCTATCCTAGGGGCCTCAGAGGGTGCCTCAATTGAGTTCCTGTGTAATACATGTTTATCTTTAACTTTCTGTGAATGTTATGATTCTTCTATGTGCAAGTGTTACATTGTCACATTCTACAAATATGGTGATTCCACATTGTATGTGTGTCTGTTGCTTTTCATAGTTAGACATGTTTTGCTTGCTGGTTGTTAGTGTGTAATGCTAATCAGATGCTGTAACTTGCACAGTATCATATTAGTGCTGGTACTCTTCATGCAAACTTGGACATTGTTGGGGTAGTTGTCCAGTGAAGTCCCTATGTTGAGGCAACTGAGTGTCTGATGGTGGCAGAGTCCATAATGTTGTGTATTGTTGTATAGGTGTAGAGCGTACTATCAGATGTGGAGCACAGGAGTACAACCTGTCAATATATGTTTTATATTAGCGGGAAGAGTACGGTGTGCTAGAAAAACAGTTGCCGGTGTGTGTAACAGTAGGGAGAGAATTGTAGAGCATTAGACTGAAGATATAATAGGTGGTGTTTGATTGTGGCTCTATCATGGACTGAACATTGATAGTGTTCTATGAACATGTGGTTTATAGGGAATACTGTGTTGTTCTGTGTTACTGGTGACTTGGTACAAATTAATGTATAAAATATTCTGCAAGGTGTAGACAGGGAACTGGTTATGGGTTCCTTGGTAATGTAGCCACTTTGGTAGGTAGGAATGATAGCCTAATTTACCAGAACAAAAATGTCATTCTTATACCTGTTAACTGAATCAATGCTGAGATGTTGTTTGTGTGCAATGTCTGTTATATGTTAGCCAAATCAGTGTTGAGATGTTTGTTTGCAGTGTCTGATGTGTGTTAACCAAATGTGTTGAGATGTGGCTGTTTGCAATGGCTGATGTATGTACTCTGTTATTTGTAGCTATGTGTTAACAGCTGGACAAATGAGATCAATCTTCCACTGCTTGTGTGTGTAGGAGCTGTGTGGTGTAGTTACATTGAACTGAAAAGGTGGAGCAGATTGACATTGTTGCATTAGGTGGTCCATTCTAGCAATATCAAGGGTTACCTAAGAATAGCAGTAGTACAACTAGAGGGAATAGCAAGGTGGATAATTTGATGGAAGACATTTATTATATGTAGGTTAATTCAAATGTTATATTGCATGTGCTCATTGCATCATGTGTTTAATATGTTGTCTTTACCATGATAATCATAGATTGTGTTTTCCATTGTTACAGGAGCGGCTGACTAGTTAGTGTCAGCAGGCCTGGGTTCTTGGTGGATAGTAAATTGTGTCACAACTCTTTGTTTATGTCATGTCTTGGGGTTTATGTTGTGTAACCTATGTTTTTGTAGTGCCTTATTGTCTGTGCAGTGTTGCTTGTGTCAAGGTTCTTTATTGTGTCAGTCTAACTAGCTATTGCTTGGAGCACCTGTGTTGTGGTACTTGGTGTACCCTGTTGTCTTAAGTTCTGGTGACTGAATAGGGGCCACCCTTGGTTGATGTTTGATATATGCAGTTGTCTGTTGTATCTGTAATTGAACATCCCTTATTGAATGCTTTATTCAATGTGTTCGAACACAAATTGTCACCAAAATTTGTAGCAGTTGATAAATAAAGAGCTATTTTTGTACTGTTTTTGATTTGTTTGTTTAGTCTCTTTTAGTTTTTACAACCACTATTTCTACCACAATCTAGCACCTTAATTCATTGTCTGGACCTCAAATATGACAGTTCTTGTCCAGAGTTGAGGCCCCTGCCTGAGATCTCGTATATCTTCTTATCTAATTACTATCATATTTTTTTTGTCGGTTGAGGCGGTGTGAGGCTCTCTCTCTCTTTTCACTATTTTTCTTCTTTGGCCGTAACGAAGTCAGAACTACTCTTTACCTCTTAGCACCGTAGTGAAGGAAGAATCAGTCGTTATGATTGTCTCCCATTGTCTTTTCCCTCGACTACACTTCCATAAGAGGGTTTATTGCATGAACCAGCTCTATTGCGAAGGGGTTACGTTTCCAGTTTGCAATCTCGCATACAGATTTCGAAATACAGCTGCGGACGATTTGGAAGCATACTGCCGTGCGTTGGTTTCCATACCCAAAAACAGACTATGAGTGCCAGTCGTTCAAACTGCATTGGCGTACTACTGAACGTAAACTTACCAAGAAGTCACAAACAGTGAAATATGCTGGGGTTGACACCGACGCCCTATAAAGGATATGCAACTAACGGTTTTTTTAGGGGGGGGGGGGGTATAATATGTTCTTCATTTCATAAAATGTAGTTTTTGCTTGTCATATTCTGTTCTTTATCTCTGTGACGCATCTTCCATCTGATAAACATGACATCCATGTGCATAGATATTTGAATTTTTGTATTTGCTGTTAATTAACCTCATTTAATTAATTGCACATGTAGGCACAATATGTTTCTTTGATATCGCAATGACTTCTGTCTTTCTATTAGACAAGCCACGGTCCATTTATTTCACCTTCCACAACCACTGTATCTGTCATTTTTTTCCATAGACTTCAATGAAACCTTTTGACATGAGCAATTGATTTGTAAACAGTCTTGGAGTTATACATATTTATAACAAAGATAGTTCGTCTATTGCAATCATATGTATAATATATTATAATTAATTATAACTGGCAAATATCAGATGGTAAAAGTCATTTCTCTAGGACATTGCAAACAGAAACAAAATGGCAAAGAGCGCAGTTCCAGTTTTGTTTTTGTCATCTCATAATGTAAATATTGAGCACAACCCACCACTGGCAACGCTGATCGCATTCTGGTATGAACCTAAGGCCTATCCACGTCAATATGGAAGCACTATACTCGAGTTTCCCTCTCGTTTGAGCTCGTCAGTAGTGCATATCCCATATTGACGTGGATAGGCCTTAGGTTCATGCCGGAATACGATCAGCGTTGCCAGTAGTGAGTTGTGCTCAATAATTAAATTTCAAATCCCGAAACAACCAAATAATCAATTTTATTATTGCTCACTGGATTTAGGAGGCCTGGTGTTCCTTGCCAGTGAGAAGTCCTGATCGTTCGGGTCCACATCGATTGACGGACGTCAGTCGCGGCGATTGGGCAGTCTTGAGCATAGCCTACGATGGGTGACGTTGTGGTGTTCTGGTGTGATAATTTGGCGTGTCCAGTGTGTGCCGCGTGGTTACACGCCCGCTTCACACACGTGATCCGGGGCTTGTTTCCGTATTCATTCAGGGATATGCACTACTGACGAGCTCAAACGAGATCGAAACTCGAGTATAGTGCTTCCATATTGACGTGGATAGGCCTTAGGTTCCTGCCGAAATACGATCAGCGTTGCAAGTAGTGGGTTGTGCTCAATATTTAAATTTCAAATCCCGAAACAACCAAATAATCAATCTCATAATGTGGCAAAACAATTATGGCTGCCTTTTTCTGGTGTTTTTGATAAATCGTCTGACAAGCCATGTCAAGTTGACCAGTCCACCCTAGTGTGAATTCCAATCCAAACCACCTGACAGGCAGGCTAAGGTAACACCATGCCTGGTCTCTCTGCCTTACTACTATTATACACATGTGTACTAAGCAAACCGTTGAACAAGTCCTGCAGGATTGTCCTCTGTACAACGAGCGAAGAATGACTTACTGGCCTACTGACTGAACAAGTCCTGCATGACTGTCCCTGTACAACGAGCGGGGAAACATATACTGGCCCACTGGGTCAACACATAACTTCAATCTGCACGGAATTAAAGTAAACAGTTAAGTGTGTGTAATTTACAAGACGTTGCAATAAAAGAAGAAGTAATAGATGGTAATAATACAGTAATAATAGTAATAGTAAAAAGATAAAAGAAAATCCTAACCTGCACAGTTCGCGGCGACTGCACTAGCCAGGCGGCCTTAACTTAGGCTCAAAGACCCGTCTGCCAAACACCACAATGTACTATATTGGCAGTAAATAACAGTTAAATGACAGTTGCAATCAACCCCAGAAATTACTGGCTATTCGTGATTTAGTAGGCAAATTAACATTCAGTAGTTGTTATTGCTTACTGAACGGCGATGCCTCATACAATCTAATCAATGCAAAGTAATCTGCTTTCAATTCGCCAATGGTTGATATCGACCCCTCAGTTCCGTAGGTCGAGAAGTTGTGAAATTACGTGTCACTAACGAGTGGGTCACTAACAACGACATGACAGTGAAGACGAAATGTTTGAAACAAACTGTGAATTCCAGCATCAGAACCCGTGTGATTGTATAGTCGTCAAAGAGGCGATTCATCATCATCCTCATCATTATCTTCCACGTTTGCCGTCAAGCGTCGTGGGTGTCACGAAACCACTATAATTCACGATAAGATGATAAAACAACAGAGGCAGGCTATATTCAAACTTACAAATTGTTTGCAACTAGTGGGGACATTCCCGTCGGATCAAAGGCGCCGCTAGTCTTTGAGGATTCCCCGGAGAAACGGGAAAAGAGTTTCCCGGTTGTCTTGGACAAGACTCAAGATGAAAGGAAAAGCGCCGCCGTGATTCGGTTGCCACATGTTGTTGACAGGAGAATGACGTCACGAGGTCAATCCCAGACTGTATGAAAACAGACTTGTTGTCGGGAGTGTGCACAATAAAGTTGACCTAGGCTAACGTGTTGAATAGCTCAGTGCTCGTAGTGAAAAGAATCCCGCATGTTTACTATCAGTGTATTTGAGAAAAAAAACATGTGTCTTTCATGGCAAATTGGAGATTCAATTCGGATTGTGAGCTAGGAATTCATAGGGTATCTACACTTAGCATTTAAATGTTAATAATGTAGAATAGTAAAATGATAGTTAGAGTTTAGAACTTTAACGTAGTGGTTGCTTTGTAGTCAAGTATAAAAACAGTGTCGGCGACAGTAGACAGTCGCAGTGTTAAACTAACTAGTGTGAGATGTAAATTAGCTCAGCTAGTTGAGGATAGTGAAAGGGGATGATATTTAGTGTGATTGGGAATGGTTGGGGGATAGGGGAAATGTCCAATGGTGGGATATTCCAGTGGGGGTCTACTGGGGTTCTACACTTCGTATATTGGTCTTTCCTTGTCTTGCCCTAACTCAGGCCAGGGTGATGAGCTCCTCTGACATGACAGAGATTGGTTCACTGTCATGGATCTGAGTAAGACGGTAGGCCTACACTCATCTAATAGGAGTCAGTATCAGATTGCTCTCACCGAGTCTGTTGTGTCTCTTTCACAGGTTCCCCTCGGGTTTTCAAAGAACAGATGCTGAATTGTTCGTATCATGGAGAACTTGGTACGAGGAGATCTGTTCAGTGGCCTGTGCATTTGGCCCATGAGAAAAGGGTTTATTATTTCACACCACTCGTGAAAGAAATAATGGAGTGTTACTGTTCACACCACGGGTGTAAGAACAATATCGTGTTTGATTTTCACACCACAAGTGAAATAACATTAGAGTATTTGATTTCACACCACAAGTGAAATAACATTAGAGTGTTTGCTTTTCACACTACAAGTGAAATAACATTAGAGTGTTTTTTAACATTTCACACCACCTGTGAAATATTAATAGGAATTAATTCAAAGAACGAGAACAGTGTAATAGTGAAAACGGCAGGACTTGTAAGAATGAATCATTTATTCCACGGAACAGTGTTACTTGTTTTCACTAGACAAGGAAGGTTTATGTCTTGGAACCATATAGACATTTATTAACAGGGTGTGTGATCGCTGCAGGATCAGTATCAGACTATATTCCTGATTGGTGACCAGGTATCTGGGTTATCAAAGGGCTACCGGAGAGAGTCAACATCGAACAAGAGGGACGCATCGTGTGGTGAGGTGTTTGTTTACTGACCCGTGATGATGTGGTGTAACTCGTACAATGATGATCAGACTGTGATCCGGAGCTTTGTGGTCTGATTTCTACATATACACCTTAGAATATACGACACACATTCTACACATTATACACACACACACACACTTCTCCCACATATACTCTTTGCTTTAATAAATTTCTTGTATTTATTTGTTGAAGCTAGAGTTGGCAAGTATGTTATGTTGGGGAAGAATGAGAGGGGGCATGATCCAGGGGTGAGTAAGAGTGAGAAGAAGGTGTCTTTAGACTGAGGGAGTGTTGTGGACGGAGTCTGGTGGATATCTCCAGAATAGTGATATTGAATTAAAATAAATGTGGGTGTTGATTCCCCTCACTCCAGGGAGGACACTATAGAAGTAATATCTCTCAAGACACTATAGTAGAGAGCACGTACTTATCACGACAGTGGGGAAGGATAATCGCCGTTCCATCACCCGAAGGGTGGCATTAGATAGTCATTTTGCGTAAATGCCCAGTTTTTTATATCGTCAAAGCATTTCCTTATCTTGCTCATGCTCTCGTATCAGATCTTCTTTGAAATAGCGCCAGTGCTGGTAATTGGTAGTGTTGCATTCTAACGACATGGCCTAACTATTTGATCTTCTATTTTCAATGTATGTGGCACAAGGTGTTCATCCCATAGTCTGTCTGATAACATCATTTCTGACTCTGTCTCCGTTACTTACATTGGCAGCGCTTCTCAAGCGTCTTATCTCGTAGGTTTGAATATGGGCACGCTGCGTTGATTTCATTTCTGCCTGAAAACATTCGATTTGCTGACTCTACTTCTTCTTCTTTCGCCGTTTAACCCGCATTTAGGCATTAATATTCAACCATTTCATTCTAATGCGCCCTAACCTTAGCTATCCCATGCATTAGTTAAACGTTAGTCGCGGTTTCAGATTCGCGGCAAAGGGTCACACTAAAATGTACAATTCCTGTACCATTGAATGTCACATAAAAAGCTCCCTAAAGTGGAACAGTCAGCATTCCTAATAAACTAACATCATGCACGGGCATACTTGCATAAGGCCGCTGCTAGAATGCCTACACAACAATCCACGGCTAAAATTTCACTTCATCATCGATGGAAGCGGCAGTCACTAGAAAATAAAAAAGCAGTTGCACACACATTACTGCATAAGGCAAAACCAGCTAGATCATAACCGACAGTCCGCCATTTTTGTAACATGCAGTTTACAATACAAACAACCGCATACAGATGTAAAAGCATTCCACGTGAAAGCAAAGCTCACAGTGTCGCGCCACGCACTGAACTCAGTAGCTGGGCGACGGAACCATGCACTACCAGTTCAACATGAGGCAAATCAGTAAGAAACCGTAGCCAGTAGCAAACACACTCCAGGGTCATTAACAGCCCATCAGTCTATCCACCATATTGAACCGGAAATCCTATCCTATGCAGCTCTGTCAATGTCCACCCCCCCCCTGCCCCGCCCCCAAACACACACACACACACATCGTGTTCATATATGTCGCTACTTCTCTTCTCCGTGTATGTTTGGGTATTCCTCTCTATCGGATGTCATTACAAGAAGAAACAAGAAGTATTTCTCTGGACAAGAAAACATACAGAGCAAACACAATCTATAGACGAACTTGCCAAATGTGTCGTTCCATTTGTGACAACCATGCGTACAATCTCCAGCTGACATCCCTTTCTGATCACTATGTCTCATCAATGACACAGCTGACATTGACCAAACGAGATATAGGATAAGATACCTTGACCTAGTTTATTTTTGTTTCACTGTAACATGTTATCTTTGTTGTTGTTATTGTTGTTGTTGTTGCTGCTGCTGTTGTTGTTGTCGTCGCCGTCGCCGCTGCTGCTGCTCTGCTGCTGCTGCTGCTGCTGTTGTTGTTGTTGTTGTTGTTGTTGTTCACCCGTCATGTCTTACGCAGATATGACTGAGCTACCGTATAACAGTAAGTAACCTGCTTTCTAGTAGCGCCGAATGTTGG